>ONZH01009140.1:0-189925 GCA_900303285.1 Rhinella marina | reverse complement strand
GTCTGTGTGGGAGTTATCTGATGGTGACATAGAGGTGGACGGGGTGGGAGAAGCTGTGCAGAGTAATGTGCAGGATTTCCCCCCTTTACCTTCCACCGCACAAGGTGTGACAAACCCTTCTAGAGCAGACGCTCCCCTGTAGATCAGGCCCGTGAGACCCGCCAGGAACCCTCCAGAAATGCTGGAGCCGCGGCGCTCCATCCTTCTCCTCTAGTGCAGGCTATACAGGCCAGGCATTTAAAAGAAGGAATGTGGTGCGGTTCAAACACCGAGGCGCTAAAGAAGACCTCCCCGATAGGAGGTTTGTGGTGAGGGAACTTCTGTGCCACCAGATGGGGTTTGTGCCAGCAGAAATCTTGGCAGTGATAAACCTACCAGATAGACAGGGCTACGATGTCAGCTTTAAGCTCATGTCTAGTCTGGATAGGTTCTGGGCTAGTTTCCCCAGGTTTAGGGACAAGGAAGGGTGGAGTAAATTCATTTTTATTCCTATCTCCAAACCAGACACTGTCACAGTCAACACCATATTCTGGAACGAGGCCGTTCCTCCCCAGGATATTGTGGTGTGGCTCCGGAGGCACTGTGACCTTATGTCTGACCTGACTAAGAACAGGGATGATGAAGGCATATGGACGGGAGGGTGGAAGGTCCTGGTCAAACTGCGCCAGCAGAACAATATTACATGGCATCTACCAAATTCCTTTTACATCGGGAGAGAGAAAGGTGTCTGCTTTTACCCTAGTCAGCCCAGGAAGTGCTTCAGATGAGGCAAGGCCGGTCATCTGGCCAGTACCTGCACTGTGGTGAAATGCAATCTGTGTGGTGAGGTCGGCCATGTAAATGCAAACTGTGAGACCATCAGATGTAATCTGTGTGGAAACATGGGCCACCCTCACAGAGATTGCCCAGATGCATGGCACAACATCTGTAAGAGCTCCCTGATGAGGAACTGGTGGAAGAGGCAGAGGCTTTAGAGGAGGAGGCCTTGATGTCAGGCACAATACTGACCAGACAAGAGGTCCAGCAGGGGTCTGATAGTGTAGAGCCAGAACATCAGGGCTCCGAGAGTGTGCAGGATGACATGGAGACTGTCCCTCAGATCCAGCAACAGTCAGATGGAGATTCATTTGTATCACCATCTGTACCTGAGGAGAGCAAGAGCAAGCAGGGCAAGCGGAGGAAAAAAGACCCGTCCTCCCGTATGCCCGAGGCGATTACAACATGGGCCAGAGGACCAAGAAAAAGAATATAGGTGCAGAAGTCATGGTGATATCCAATAGGTACGAGGTTCTGACAGAGTCAGATGGTGACTATGAGCGAGAGCTACAAAGGATAGACAATGAGTGTGAAGGCGACACAGGAGACCCCCCAACAAAAAGGAGACCCATTGCCATAGAAGATCAGGTAGAGTCAGACATGGAAACAAGTGGCAGACAGAACTCAGACTCTGACCTATGATGATGGGGATCACTTTCACTGCTTTTACTTTGTTGTGCTCTGATGGCTGCGTTTTCTTTAAACATAGCTTCAAGTAACGTGAACAGCATAAAAGTAAGGAGTACGAGGCACGCTGTGTATGACCATCTCAAGTATCTCGGAGCAGATGTCATCTTCTTGCAGGAGACCCGTCTGAACACATTAGGGCTTTTAGGTGAGGCAGAAAGAGACTGGAGATCTGGTCCTTCTTTCTGGTCACTGGCTGTGGAGCCTTATGCCGGGGTCGCTATCATGTTTACCACCAATAATGTGACAGTACATCGGTTAACAGAGGTGGCTATGGGAAGATGTCTGGTTCTAGAAGTCACTATTCATGGTAGAAGGCTCCGGCTCATTAATATCTATGGCCCACAGTCAGTGGCAGAAAGAATTCAGTTATTCAGTGAGGTGAAGCAGTATCTCTTTACCTCAGTTCCCGTGGTAATGGCTGGAGATTTCAATGTCGCTAGAACATCGGGTGACAGATCCTCCGGCCGAGCAGTGACCAGGGACGCCAAGGTCTTGAATAACATGATCTCTCAGGCAGGTCTCAGTGATGTCTTCACACAGGGAGGAAGGAAGCCGAACTTCACCTACTCTTGTGCCGACAGAAGAAGTAGGATAGATTTGGCTTTTGTTAGTCCGGCAGAAACAGTCAGTGGGATGAAAGAGCAAGTGGTCCCTTATTCAGATCATCTGGCCTTGTTTTTCTGTTTAGGAGCCACTATGCGTCCTGATGTTGGTAGGGGGCTATGGAGACTTAACTCCAGTCTCTTGGAAGACCCTTATGTCCAGAGAGTCGTCCACTCTCTTTATCAGCACCAACTAGAGAGAGTGGACTTTTATGATAACATGGCCGACTGGTGGGAGGATGTCAAGGAGGAGATCAGATCCCTCTTAAGGAGACTGTCATTTAAGAAAGGGAAGAGTAAGTATAGCCAGTATCTCAAGCTGCGGAAAGAATTGGAGTCACTGTATTCGGCAGACGGGAGGGACCAAGAAAAGATCGACCGGCTGAAATCTGAGATGAGTCAGTATCAGTACAGCAGGTACACCTCCCTGGTTCTGGAACGGGATTATGGGACCTTAGGGTCACCTGATCCCTTTGAGAACTGCCGGGAGCGTGTGGCTAATAAATCGGTCTCAGGTCTCACTGACTCCCAGGGTGTTTTGCAAGAATCTCGGGAGGGTATCCTGGGGGTGGTGAGATCTTACTATACTGACTTGTTTCAGAAGAAAGTTTTGGACAAAGATAAGATGACTCAATTCTTGGAGGCAACTCCAGGCCCTGACACTAATGATTTGGACTTTTCTCCTTTAACAGCAGAATTAACGGTGGAGGAGGTTAAAGTGGCCATTGATCAGTTACATCTGAAGAAGGCACCAGGTCCAGACGGTATTACCACAGAATTTTATAAGAAGTTCAGGGACCACTTAGCCCCAATCCTTGTGGACATGTACAAAAATTGTCTAGAAAATCACCTGATGCCTCCGTCCATGAGGGTGTCCTCGTTAATTCTGCTGTCTAAAGGTAAGGAGCCTAGTGACATCAAGAACTGGAGGCCAATTGCCCTCTTGAATGTCGACAGGAAGATTCTGGCAAAAATTCTGTTCTCTAGATTAGTCTGTTTGTCCCGAGCACTGTTGTCAGGCTGTCAGTTCGGCACAGTAAAAGGGCGGAACATCTCTGGAGCAGTCATCTCGATAAGGGAGATGTTTGAGAGATGTAAAGCTCTGAGGTGTGGGAGATATGTTGTAGGTCTGGACCAGGCTAAAGCCTTCGACAGAGTAGACCACGAGTATCTATGGGCCACTTTGTCAAAGTACGGTATTCCGGGACAATTTATTGATTGGCTGAAGACCTTGTATAGAGAGGCTGAGAGCTTTCCTCTGGTCAATGGTTGGCAGGGGGACACATTCGGGGTTGAGGCAGGGGTGAGACAAGGCTGCCCACTGAGTCCTCTCCTGTATGTGTTTGCCTTAGACCCGTTCCTGAGGTCACTGCAGGAGTGTGATTTTCAGGGGGTGCCGGTCTCCCACTGCTTGCCCCTGAGTGTTGTTGCCTACGCGGATGATGTGACTGTGGTGATATCTGAGCCTCGTGAGGTGGAGATGTTGTCTACAGCCATCAGAAGCTACTCGGAGGCCTCAGGGTCTCTGGTCAACCTTGAGAAGAGTCAAGCTTTCTGGACTTTAAGTACTGATCCAGACTTTGATCTGCCACAGTTTGCGAAAGCCTCCACCCATATTAAAATCTTAGGGGTTAAATTTGGGAGGGATGATAACGCCAGGATAAATTGGGAAGAGAAATTGGAAGCCGGAAATGTAAAGGTTCAGCGATGGAAGAACTGGAGGCTGACCTATAGAGAAAGGGTTAAAATGCTGAAGACTTACCTGGTCCCTGTCTTCTTGTATGTGTCTGTCATTTTTCCTTTGCCAGAATCTTTCTCAGCTAGGCTCTTCAGCCTGTTCTTCCAGCTTCTTTGGGGGAACAGGTTGAACCCAGTAAAAAGAGGGATCACCTACCTACAGAGGAGAGAGGGGGGGCTGGATATGATAAATCCAAGGGTGTTCTTTGACTCCATGTTTCTAAAAGTTAATTTTGGTTGCTTGGACTCAGAGAACAGCTCCCTGTGGGTGAACAGTGTCAGGGAATGGATATTGCCTTTTGCAGAATCTTGGGTGCGAGGCGGCAGTCTCAAGAGGGGTCGATTGACTCGTGGCTTCCTCCCCCAGTACCTGGAATATGGTCTCAGATGCCTGAAGAAGTGGGGTATAGAGAAGTCTCACATTCAGACTAAGAGCAGGAAAGAGCTGTATGTCAGGGTGTGTAAGACCTTCTTCTGTTTACAGCCCACACTGAAAGACTGTACGACCGCCATAGTACAGGACAGTCTGAGGTTCATTAACGCAGTGAGGCTCCCTCCTAAATTTTTTGATATTGCTTGGCTGTCCATGCATGGAAAACTCTTTGTTAAAGAGAACTTAAAATTTTTGAGCACATCAGATCGCATGTGTCCCTTGGGTTGTCAGCAGCAGGAGACAATGGGACATTTTATATCAGAGTGCTGGGGAGGGAGGAAAATATGGCAGGAAATATCTTGTAAGCTAAAAATCCCAAGACTCCAGTCTCTTAAATACCCAGACATCATCTATGGAGTACCAACTAATGTAGGGGACATAGACCAGGGCACCATGTATCTCATCATTACAGTCATCAAGTACTATCACTGGAATACCAGAACCCGAGTGTCCATCAGTAACGAGCCATTCCAGCACACAAAAGCAGTGAACCTCATTATGTCAGAGCTGAGGTGGATCAAATCCCTGGAAGTCAGGAAAAATAGGAATAACATGACTTTATGGAGGAATGTATATATGGATTAATGATACATTTAATTGGATTATGTTTGATTAATACTATTTTTCTCTCTGTTTAACAGAAATTGATGCATGTTTGTTTTTTACTAATAAAAATTGCCTCCTATGTACAAGAATATAACTACTATAATACTGCTCCTATGTACAAGAATATAACTACTATAATACTGCCTCCTATGTACAAGAATATAACTACTATAATACTGCTCCTATGTACAAGAATATAACTACTATAATAGTGCTCCTATGTACAAGAATATAACTACTATAATACTGCCTCCTATGTACAAGAATATAACTACTATAATACTGCTCCTATGTACAAGAATATAACTACTATAATACTGCTCCTATGTACAAGAATATAACTACTATAATACTGCTCCTATGTACAAGAATATAACTACTATAATAGTGCTCCTATGTACAAGAATATAACTACTATAATACTGCCTCCTATGTACAAGAATATAACTACTATAATACTGCTCCTATGTACAAGAATATAACTACTATAATACTGCTCCTATGTACAAGTATATAACTACTATAATACTTTTCCTATGTACAAGAATATAACTACTATAATAGTGCTCCTATGTACAAGAATATAACTACTATAATACTGCCTCCTATGTACAATAATATAACTACTATAATACTGCTCCTATGTACAAGAATATAACTACTATAATACTGCCCCTATGTACAAGAATATAACTACTATAATACTCCTCCTATGTACAAGAATATAACTACTATAATACTGCTCCTATATACAAGAATATAACTACTATAATACTGCTCCTATGTACAAGAATATAACTACTATAATACTGCCTCCTATGTACAAGAATATAACTACTATACTACTGCTCCTATGTACAAGAATATAACTACTATAATACTGCTCCTATGTACAAGAATATAACTACTATAATATGTTGCCTTGATTCACTCTCGTCTTGACTACTGCAATGCATTACTAATTGGTCTCCCTCTCTCTAAACTCTCCCCCCTTCAGTCTGTCCTAAATGCTGCAGCCAGGCTCATCTATCTGTCCTCCCGTTACAGTGATGCTACTATTCTATGTCAGTCACTTCACTGGCTGCCCATCCACCACAGAATACAGTTCAAACTTCTCACCCTCACAGCTCTCCACAGTGCTGCCCCTCCATACATCTCCTCCCTCATCTCCATCTACCACCCTACTCGTGCTCTCCGTTCTGTTAGCGACCTAAGATTAATATCATCCATAATTCGCACCTCTAACTCACGTCTTCAAGACTTTTCTCGAGCTGCACCTACTCTCTGGAATGCTCTGCCCCTGAATATTAGGTCAATGCACAACTTCCCTACCTTCAAACGTGCCCTAAAAACACATCTTTTCAGGCAGGCTTATCAAGCTTCCTAAAATGACCTTTCCCCAACTAAAACGCTCCCCCACCAATTCCTCTGGCCTGAACTCGATCCTCTAATAGTCCCAAATCCGAAGCAGATTGGCCAGCACCACACCTTTCACTACAATTATGGCTCGAATCCTACCTATCACAATCAACTACTTTATGTGTCACCCCCTATTCCTCATAGATTGTAAGCTCTTGCGAGCAGGGCCCTCACTCCTAGTGTTTCAGTTGTATATTAGCTAGTTATGTGTGTATTGTAGAAGAACCCGATGACTTTGTAAAGCGCTGCGGAATATGGTGGCGCTATAGAAATAAATATTATTATTATTAATACTGCTCCTATGTACAAGAATATAACTACTATAATACTGCTCCTATGTACAAGAATATAACTACTATAATACTGCTCCTATGTACAAGATTATAACTACTATAATACTGCTCCTATGTACAAGAATATAACTACTGTAATACTGCTCCTATGTACAAGAATATAACTGCTATAATACTGCTCCTATGTACAAGAATATAACTACTATAATACTGCCTCCTATGTACAAGATTATAACTACTATAATACTGCTCCTATGTACAAGAATATAACTACTATAATACTGATCCTATGTACAAGAATATAACTACTATAATACTGCTCCTATGTACAAGAATATAACTACTATAATACTGTCTCCTTTATACAAGAATACAACTACTGTTATACAGTGGTACTATGGTAATGGGTGTGCAGCCTAACCTGTAATATTATTACCCTCCAGAAATACATCCAGGTCACTCCTGAACTCTGATTGATGCCCAGCCCTCACTCACATCAGAACCCCAATGTGATTGATGCCCAGCCCTCAGATCAGAACCCCAGTGTGATTGATGCCCAGTCCTCAGATCAGAATCCCAATGTGATTGATGCCCAGTCCTCAGATCAGAATCCCAATGTGATTGATGCCTAGCCCTCACATCAGAACCCCAATGTGATTGATGCCCAGCCCTCAGGTCAGGACCCCAATGTGATTGATGCCCAGCCCTCACTCACATCAGAACCCCAATGTGATTGATGCCCAGCCCCCCACATCCGAACCCCAATGTGATTGATGCCCAGCCCTCACATCAGAACCCCAATGATGCCCAGCCCTCAGATCAGAACCCCAATGTGATTGATGCCCAGCCCTCAGATCAGAACCCCAATGTGATTGATGCCCAGCCCTCACATCAGAACCCCAATGTGATTGATGCCCAGCCCTCAGGTCAGGACCCCAATGTGATTGATGCCCAGCCCTCACTCACATCAGAACCCCAATGTGATTGATGCCCAGCCCTCACATCAGAACCCCAATGTGATTGATGCCCAGCCCTCAGATCAGAACCCCAATGTGATTGATGCCCAGCCCTCACATCAGGACCCCAATGTAATTGTTGCCCAGCCCTCAGATCAGAACCCCAATGTGATTGATGCCAAGCCCTCAGGTCAGGACCCCAATGTGATTGATGCCCAACCCTCAGATCAGAACCCCAATGTCATTGATGCCCAGCCCTCAGGTCAGGACCCCAATGTAATTGTTGCCCAGCCCTCAGATCAGAACCCCAATGTGATTGATGCCCAACCCTCAGATCAGAACCCCAATGTGATTGATGCCCAGCCCTCAGATCAGAAACCCAATGTGATTGATTCCCAGCCCTCAGATCAGAACCCCAATGTGATTGATTCCCAGCCCTCAGATCAGAACCCCAATGTGATTGATGCCCAGCCCTCAGATCAGAACCCCAATGTGATTGATGCCCAACCCTCAGATCAGAACCCCAATGTGATTGATGCCCAACCCTCAGATCAGAACCCCAATGTGATTGATGCCCAGCCCTCAGATCAGAACCCCAATGTGATTGATGCCCAGCCCTCAGATCAGAACCCCAATGTGATTGATGCCCAGCCCTCAGATCAGAACCCCAATGTGATTGATGCCCAGCCCTCAGATCAGGACCCCAATGTAATTGTTGCCCAGCCCTCAGATCAGAACCCAATGTGATTGATGCCCAGCCCTCAGATCAGAACCCCAATGTGATTGATGCCCAGCCCTCAGATCAGGACCCCAATGTAATTGTTGCCCAGCCCTCAGATCAGAACCCCAATGTGATTGATGCCAAGCCCTCAGGTCAGGACCCCAATGTGATTGATGTCCAGCCCTCAGATCAGAACCCCAATGTGATTGATGCCCAGCCCTCAGATCAGAACCCCAATGTGATTGATGCCCAGCCCTCAGATCAGGACCCCAATGTAATTGTTGCCCAGCCCTCAGATCAGAACCCCAATGTGATTGATGCCAAGCCCTCAGGTCAGGACCCCAATGTGATTGATGTCCAGCCCTCAGGTCAGGACCCCAATGTAATTGTTGCCCAGCCCTCAGATCAGAACCCCAATGTGATTGATACCCAGCCCTCAGATCAGAACCCCAATGTGATTGATGCCCAGCCCTCAGATCAGAACCCCAATGTGATTGATGCCCAGCCCTCAGATCAGAACCCCAATGTGATTGATGCCCAACCCTCAGATCAGAACCCCAATGTGATTGATGCCCAGCCCTCAGATCAGAACCCCAATGTGATTGATGCCCAGCCCTCACATCAGAACCTCATGCTCAGAGATAATAAAATAAAAAAAATTCAACTTACCTCTCCTGCTCTGGCTGCCACTCCTAGAATACAGCTCTCTTATACTTTCTGTTGCGCACCGTGCTGTGACCCAACACGCACCGCATGAGGTCTCAGAGCACCGACGTCCTTGCGCGATGTGCAGTCACAGCATAGTGAGCGACTGAGGACCAGGAAGAGGTGAGTACAGAACCCGGGGAGCGCTGCATTCACTGCTTACCGGTCCTCCTGTACTAATGAGGGCTTCCATAATGGAAGTTATTAGTATTCTCCCCATAAGAAACACCCATTCACCGCCACCCCTCCACTTTTGGTGGAAAAAGTGCGTCTTATAGGGTGAAAACTACAGTACTTCAGTTGCCTGCCTTTGAAGAGGTGCCCAGTACTGTACATAATACTCCATGTGTGGTCTGACTAATGGTGGGTAAATGGTAGAACTATGATCTCATCATCTCTGCCTCTTTTGAAGCGCCCCATGATCTCATTAAGCCTTGGCAGCAGCCGCCTGACATTGGTTGTTATGGCTGAGTTTACTGTCAAGTAAAAGTCAGGTCCTTTTTCATGGCTGTTTTACCCACTGTTTTCACCCGGAATATGCACAGGTAACTTGTATTTTCTCTTGCTATCTGCACAATGGATATTGAGATGAAGAAGTGAACCTTAACGTTAGCTTAAAGGGGTTCTCCAGGAATTAAGAAAATGAAAACACTTAAATTTAATGTATTCTAAATATATTCCGAAATTCCCTTCATTAGTTACTGTATATTGGTTCGTTTTGTCTGGGGAACAATCATTAGGAGAAATAAAATGGCCGCCGTCCTATTAGTACACACAGAACCTGTCCTAATCACACAGCAGGACAAGTTACTTCACAACACTGAGGTAAAGAGCTGCCTCATCCTCCTCTCTGCTCTACTTGTCAGGGATTATGATCCTGAATACAGATGAATCACTGTGGGAATGGAGTTCATGAGGAGACATGAAGTACAGACAGGAGGTGGGGATGTGGCTGATGAGCAGCGGCACTTCTGTGCAGTCTCCATTACCATTGCCTCATCCTCCTCTCTGCTTGTCAGGGATTATGATTCTGAATACTGATGATAAGATCTTCAGCTGAATCTCTGTAGGAATGGAGTTCATGAGGAGACATGAAGTACAGAGAGGACGGACAGGACAGACTGTGGTAATGGAGACTGCACACAAGAGCTGCTGCTCATTACCACATCTCCACTTCCTCTCTGTACTTCATGTCTCCTCATGAACTCCATTCCCACAGAGATTCAGCTAAAGATCTTATTAAACAGTATTCAGGATCATAACCCCTGACAAGCAGAGCAGAGAGGAGGATGAGGCAATGGTAATGGGGACTGCACACATGTGCTGCTGCTCATTACTACATCTCCACCGCCTCTCTGTACTTCATGTCTCCTCATGAACTCCATTCCTACAGAGTTTCAGCTGAAGATTGTATTAAACCGTATTCAGGATCATATTCCTAGAGAAGCAGAGAGGAGGATGAGGCAGCTCTTTAGCTCAGTGTTGTCAACTAACTTGTCATGCTGTGTGATTAGGACAGGTTTAGCATGTGGTAATAGGACAGCGGCCATTTTTTTCCCCCTAATCATTGCTCCCTAGACAAAACGAGCCATTATAACTAATGAAAGGTATTTGGGAATATATTTATAATAAAGTAATATTTAAGTATTTTCATTTTCTTAATTCCCGGAGAACCCTTTTAAGGTCTGGGAAATGTTGTTTTTCCAGGCATGTTTTAGAGTAGCCCACAAATAAAATGGTGCCTGTGTATCAATAGAGTTATCAGTAGGACATGTTGGCAAGTCATTGCTGGAACTTCAGGGAAGTCTGGAGGGTATGGCCTTTCTTGGCCTCAAATGTGAGACATAGGTCAGAATGCCATGGCTACTGGTTAGGACTCTCTTCCTTTTAAAAATAAGAGACAGCTATACCTGGGCACATTATATTTAGACCTTGAAAGGTCATTGCTCCTGACCTACGTTCCACCAAAGTCTTTGAGACTTGTCTCGAGTTGGAATGATCTGTTTAGATCTCTATATATCTAATGAGAAGAAATTTGCAAGAAGGTCTTAGACTAGTTAAAAAGTTGGGAAATTGAACCTTTGTGGTCAAGTTTAATTAGATTGTGGTTCTTCAAGTTTGTCTGTTTTCTTAGCAGTTGATACAAGTACTTGTATGGCCAAATCGCTTGAGACAGAACTTGAGATCATGGGCTCAACATCAAGAGAGGCTCTGACAGCCAAGGATGAAGAAAATTCTGAACTCAACGTCTTCGAGAAGTTTGTCCAACCATGTCTAGCGGAGCTTCTAGGAAGTGTTCTCTTCATCTCCATTGGATGTCTCTCAGTGCTGGTCAATCCGGTTGGGGCTGGACCTCTGCTCCCGGCCCTCACTCATGGTTTGGCTTTAGCAGTTGTCATCTCTGTTCTGGGTAATATAAGGCAAGTTTGACAGCGCCAAAAGGCAATCTGGAGGTTCAGTGCAAGGAACGACATCTACTCTTAACTAAATCAACCAACTTTGTGTCAGAGTCCTAAATGTAGTAACTACACTGGAAAGAAGCAATAGGGATCGATTCACACAGTGGAGGCCAAAACAGTGTCATGCTGGTCTCTGCTGTGGTTGGGGAAGTACACATTATAGATGTATACATATCACACACATATATACACTACATATATACATATCACACATATATACACCGCAAACATATACACATATACTGTACAGACCAAAAGTTTGGACACACCTTCTCATTCAAAGAGTTTTCTGTATTTTCATGACTATAAAAATTGTAGATTCACACTGAAGGCATCAAAACTATGAATTAACACATGTGGAATTATATACTTAAAGGGGTTGTCTCATCTTGCCTAATGGGGGCATATCGCTAGGATATGCCCCCATTGTCTTATAGGTGCGGGTCCCACCGCTGGGACCCGCACCTATATCGAGAACGGGGCCCCGAAAGCGAACGGGGGCGCACTGCGCATGCGCAGCCGCCTCCATTCATTTTCAATGTGGCCGGCGAAGATAGCCGAGCGCTGGCTCGGCTATTTCCGTCGGCTCCATAGAAATGAATAGGAGCGGTGGCCGCGCAAGCGCGGTGCGCTCCCATTCATTTCTATGGGGAGCCGGCTTGGTGGTGGCCGGACCGGAGTCCTCCAGCCACCACCTTGCGGGGCCCCGTTCTCGATATAGGTGCGGGTCCCAACGGTGGGACCCGCACCTATAAGACAATGGGGGCATATCCTAGCGATATGCCCCCATTAGTCAAGATGAGACAACCCCTTTAACAAAAAAGTGTGAAACAACTGAAAATATGTCTTATATTCTAGGTTCTTCAAAGTAGCCACCTTTTGCTTTGATTACTGCTTTGCTGACATATTTTCAGTTGTTTCACACTTTTTTGTTAAGTATATAATTCCACATGTGTTAATTCATAGTTTTGATGCCTTCAGTGTGAATCTACAATTTTTATAGTCATGAAAATACAGAAAACTCTTTGAATGAGAAGGTGTGTCCAAACTTTTGGTCTGTACTGTACATTGCACACATATATACACTACAAACATATATAAGCATTACAGACTCATATATATCACACACACACACACATATATACTACATATATACACATTATACACATATATACACTAAAAAATAGATATTAAATACGTACACATTTTACACACATACACATTAAACATATATGCTACAAACATACGTACACATTACACATATATACACACTAGCTGAAGGACCCGGCTTCGCACAGGTATATTGGGTATATGGGAATATCTCAGGAATGCTATGTCCTAGCTGAGACCGGGTCTAAAACCTTCCCGGACACCTGATGTACCAGTTTGGATTCCTTTAGATATACACACACACATACACTCAGCCTTTTATATATATATATATATACACACATTACACATATATGCTAAAAACATACTGCATATATACATTACACACATGTACACACTACAAATATGTTGATCATATAGATAATAAACTTATATTTTCTTGTCTGTAGTGGTGGGCACTTCAATCCAGCCGTCACGCTAGCTGTGGTCATTTCAGGTGGACTGACTCCCATCCTCCTGGTACCCTACTGGGTATGCCAGCTGGCAGGGGGGATGCTGGGAGCTTTGCTGGCCAAGGTATGTTCATGGTTTTTGATTATTCCAATGTTTTTGCTTTTGCCAAACTTCCAACAGTCTAAAAGAAATCATCACTGCTCCAGCATCAAATATATATTTCCTTTTATAAAACTCCCTTGCTGATTGTTTCCATGCTTCTTCCAGGGACTGGCAGATGAATCCTCATTTCTGAATCATACCGGGGCGGTCTGCATGCTGGACAGCGAGACATCCTTGGGCAAAGCGGTCGGAGTGGAGATAGTCTTTAGTTTTTTCTTGGTTTTTGCTGTGGTGATGGGAGCGGTGGGACAGCGTAGCCGGACCCCACTGGCCTCTTATTCTATTGCCTTCACTCTTGTAACTGGAATTTTAGCAGGGTGAGCGCCCCAAATGTAGAACATATATGATGGATATGATATCAGATGTCTAACCCTGTCCTCCTGTCTTACAGAGGCTCCATATCAGGTTCCTGTCTGAACCCATCACGAGCTCTGGGCCCAGCAGTTGTAACTGGGTACTGGGATTACCACTGGGTGTACTGGGTGGGCCCTGCCTCTGGGGCAATCATAGTGTCTCTAATATACAGGTAAGCACGGAATTCAGAAGACGTAGGGAGATTTATCAAGACTGGCGTAGGCAGGGTGCAGGCTCTCCTTAAAGAGACCAGCCCTGTATGGAGACTTATTGGCAATGCTCCATGGGAAAAAAATATGCAAAGGGTTATCTTCCAGGGAAAGAGATCCATCTCGCTAGTGTCAACTTCTGGAACAGGCTCCATGTGAGGGGAGGAGTCTAGAAAGCTTAAGTACTGGGCATGGGTCTATCCAGTAATTCTTATGGTCTGCAGCTTCCCTCTCTCCTTACCCTTCTGTCTTTTTGCTTATGTTGGAGGGAAGATTCGTTTTGTTTCCCAGTACCCACATGTTCAATGCTCTGCATGGCTGACCATATAGGAGCAACCCTTGGACATATAGATGATTACCATATAGACATGTGCCTATCCCAACATTTTTCATTATCTGCAGCTTCCCTCTCTCCTTACCCTTTTTTTTATTATTATTTTGGAGAGCAAATTAGTTTTGTCTTGTAGCACCTATATGCTCACTGCTATGCATGGCTAACCCTGACAGGGCACCCCTCTAGACATAGAGATATCATAGAGAGATAGGCCTCTTTTTATCATCTGCAGCTTCCCTCTCTCCTTACCCTTTTGTTTTTTGCTTATGGTGGAGGATACATGAGTTTTGTCTCCTAGCACACTTACACTCACTGCTATGCATGGCTAACCCTGACAGGGCATCCCCCTGGACATATTATATAGACATGGGCCTATATCTCTTATTTTTTATTTTCTACAGCTTAGCTTCCCTCTCTCCTTACCCTTCTGTCTTTTTGCTTATGTTAGAGGGTAGATTTGTTTTGTTTCCAAGCACCTACACGCTCACTGCTATGCATGGCTAACCCTGACAGGGCACCCCCTGGACATAGAGATATCATATAGAGATGGGCATATACCTCTTATTTTTCTTATCTGCGGCTTCCCTCTCTCCTTACCCTTCTGTCTTTTTGCTTATGGTGGAGGGTACATGAGTTCTGTCTCCTAGCAGCCTTACGCTCACTGCTATGCATGGCTGACCCTGACAAGGCAACCTCCTGAGATATAGATAGACATAGGCCTATCAATTCTGTTTATGATCTGCAGCTTCCCTCTCTCCAAACCCTTTTGTTTTTTCTTATGGTGGCAGGTACATGAGTTCTGTCTTCTAGTAGCCTTATGTTCACTGCTATGCATGGCTGACCCTGACAAGGCAACCTTTGGAGATATAGATAGATATGGGCCTATCCATTCTGTTTACAATCTGCAGCTTCCCTCTCTCCTTGCCCTTTTGTTTTTTGCTTTTGTTGGAAGGTACATGACTTTTGTCTCCTATCAGCCTTACGTTCACTGCTATGTGTGGCTGACCCTGACAAGGCAGCCTCTGGAGATATACATTGAGATGTCCCTATCCCTAGTGTTTATGATCTGCAGCTTCCCTCTCTCCATCTCCTTAGCTGTTAGGTAAATATTGGCAGATGCATCAGTTTTGTCTCCAAGCAATCACAAACTCACCTCTATGCCTGAACAGACCGGATGGGATAACTCTTATCCATATGACCTATTAGGGTATATAGGTATCAAAGAGGGGGATCTCCACTCAGGACCCCTCTATATTGGATAAAGTAGAGAGCCATTGCAAATAATTCTGGATATTAATAGACACCTTGCAATATTACATGTTAACAACGAATTTAAAAATAATTTGTCTCCACTGTAGGCTTCTACTGGCAGGAAAGTCCCATCGATTATTCCTGAAATGACGGAGAAGGACGAACTGGTGGAGACCAACCCAGTGGAAGGGCGGGCAAAGACTCAGGACACAGATGTTTATAATAAGCAGCTGCTCAAATCCTACCACCCGACATTATGGTATAATGGGCTTCCATACTTTTCAGGGCTGGTAAAGTCATTCTACCAGACCCTGTCACATTAAACTGTCTATAGGGCCTATCACCATTGCATTTTTTAATGTTTTATTTTTTAATATTTTCAAAATAATAATAAAAAAAAAAGTATGTGTGATTTGCTTGACTATATGTGCAACTGAATGACACAAGGTGCACCAATAATGTGATTTGTTCCTGGGCAAATCATGATTTCAAATACTACACTGCCACCTGCTGGTAAACAGCATCATTACACCACTGTGGAAAATTATCACATTGCTCTATATTCTCATATTTGAGTGTAAGGCGATAAGCGCAGATGGATCATATAATAAAAATCATCAAAGAGCTAATTATGACCTGCTCAGAGATGCCCACCCTGGCATCCTGTCCATCATAAGGTGGGTAGGCATTTGTCGTCATATACAACAAGATTATATGCAGAACCTTCTGGGGGGCCTGACCCATTGGGACACAATGCATCTGCTCGTCACTGACCCCTGGGATACCCACTGCTTGTCCTGTTCAACACCTGACCACAGTGGAGGAAATAGGGTTCTGCCATAACAAGCTGCCCCATCGTGCCAGGTAAAAAGTGGATCCAAAGTCCAGGTCCTTTATATTTCCGACACCTTCTGAATCCGAATCTTACTTTGGCTCATAAAAACTTACGTTTTTTTCTCTGAAAGTTATAACGTAGATTGGGTCAATGCATACATTTATATTACAGGAGGTGACCACTAGAGGGAGCAAAATGAGGACAGACTTATACAGCTGCCATTTAACTAAATAGGTGTCACGGGGAGCCGGCGGCATGCTTCCTCCGTGCAGCGCCGCCGGACTCCTACTGTTGTTCAGGAGTGAGGACGAGATGTCCGACCTCGTCTCTATGACAACATGGGCGGGGAGGACCCAACGCGCGTTCAGTTTCTGTGCGGCCGGCGTCCTCCCCATCTCCTTGACGACAGGCAGGAGAAGCTTCAGCTATGAATATGTGTGCTATAGGTCACGTGATGTTGGCCACGTCACGTGACCTGCCTCTGAGTACTGGCAAGGAAGACAGCACTTCCTGTTTCAGTTTTAGTTAGGTCACGTGATGCTGCCTTGTCACGTGACCTTCTTGGAGCCCTATTTAAACAGGCAGCCTGCCAGCCACAGGTTGCCTGAGATTGGTCTATACCTCCAGTGCTAGTGCTTGATTATTCTCTTTGTGACTTCAGTGTTTTGGACTTCGGCTGTGTATTTTTGACCTTGCTTTTGCTCTCTTCCCTGGTTTTGATGTGACTTCCTGGTACGACTTTTGGCTTGCTGACCCTCCAATATTGTGTTTGTGTTCTGTCTTTGTTGTATTTTCCTCTTGTTCCCCTTCCCTTTACGCCCCAGCACTTATTCAGGCTAGGGATTGCCGCCCAGTTACGCGCCGTTACCTAGAACTGGTCGTGGAAGTAGGCAGGTTGGCCCTCATAACAATAGGCCAGTACAAATCTACTGTACATACTACTAGCAGCCCCTAGTGGCAGCCCATCTTTACTACAACCAGGGCTCCTACCTCCAAGATGTCCACAGTGAACTTCACCTATATACTTGATGCTATAATTTGTTCATTTTCAAGATCTCTGCTTGCTGTCAGTAAATAGTAAAATTGTTGTTTACATTTAGAGACTCAAAAGACCTAATCATTCTCACAGCTGAGGGTTTGTCACAGTTGTATCCAGTCGAGATAAATCTCCGTAATCTAAACATCCCGGGTATCAGACTGAGAGGGGCGTCTGTGATAGGCACTTATGGTGGGCACCTTTAATTCACATGTTGGAGGGTGGTCCGTGGCGTTCTGGGGTTGTTGGGTAAAATCCATAAAGACATCTGCAAATTCTTCTTGTGCTTGTGTGGGAGGAAACTGCAAGCAATCAAAACATACTCAGGTTACATGACCACCTAGTGCGTGGGAGGGCCTGTCATAGATTGTGAGCTCTGCTACAAGAGGGGCCGCTGTGTGTGAAACATAAAGTGCACAGCGCTGCAGAGTATTTCAGCAGTCCACACATAGGCCCTGATTTATCACACCTTCACTCCAGAATTCTGTCTTCAAAAAGTCGCACGATAGGGCTTTTGCGACTTTTTTGCGCATTTTTTTGCGACTTTTTGCATGTGTACACCACTCACTCCAGTTTGTAATATGGGTGGAAAAGTGGGTGTGGTTAGCTATGTTAATGAGTTTCACTCCAGATTTATCATTGCGACTTTTTAAAAAAAGTCGCAAAATAGTCGCAATCTCACTCCAGGAGGAGGGTGGAGTAGGAAAAGTGGAGTAGCTTCTGTAGACAGAAGTGTTAGGTTTAAGGACAAGCCACATTTATCAAACAACCTGTGACGTTTGATAAATGTGGCACAAAGTACTCCAACATAGATGCAAGCAAAACTGACTTCAAATATTCTCCTAATGATAAATTCCCCCCATAATGCGTAAAGAAATGTCCATATGGCCATCCTTTAGGGGCTCCTAGGATAAGCTTTGTTCTTTCTCTGGGTCACATATACAGTATCCCCAACTTAGTTTTCTCAGCAGCACAGAGTATTTCAGAAAAGGAGCATGCTGATCTTTTGGGAGGTCACAAACTGAGGGCAGCGTAGTTAAAGGAGCGCGGTCTCCCAGCGGCACAGAGTATTTCAGAAAAGGAGCATGCTGATCTTTTGGGAGATCACAGACTGAGGGCAACGTAGCAGGGTGTCCCAGCGGCGCAGAGTATTTCAGAAGAGGAGTGTGTTGATTTGGTAGGATGACACACAGGAAGGAGCAGGGTCTCCCAGGAGCACAGAGTATTTCAGGACAGGAGTGGGCTGATCTTGTGGGAAGTCACAAACTGAGAGTTATGTGGAGAGAGGAGCAGAGTTCCTAGCAGCACAGAGTATTTCAGGAAGAGAGTTAACAGGAAGCTAAATAATGGAATATGTGTTCAAGAGTACATATATTTGGCTGAAACATGGCGTAATGCTGGAAATCATATGGATCCTTTAGGGCTGTTGCACACAAGCGAGTCCATTGCGGGAATTACACTCCGTATGTGAGCGTGATCCTCCGTTCTGAACTTGCAGGAGCGCACGGCATTACACTGATTATTATTTATTATTAAAGCACCATTTATCCCATAGCATTGTACATATGATAAGCAGTGCACATACATAATACAGACGATTGCACTAAGCATCAACAAGACCAGTTACAAACTGGTACAGAAGGAGAGAGGGCCCTGCCCGCGAGGGCTTTTGTGCCTCTGCTTGATCTTACTTCTACAGGATCAGGCCTCAGTAGTGGTGAGCGAAGAGAAACAGAACTGGCCAAGCTGATCGGCTTAGTTCGCATCTGCAGCAGCAGATCTGGAAGGCTGTCCCGCAGAGAAAAGCCTACCGGATTTCACCTGATCTGATGTTGCCAGCTTCTACAATTCACCACCGGACCCCCATTGACTATAATAGGGTCTGGCGGTGATCCAGCCGCCTTCCGGCATAAATGCTGCAGTCGGCCAGATGCGAGCCTACCCTTATGATACAGATAATGATACTGCATGCCTCCCAACCGTCCCAGATTACAGTGGCTGTCCCGCTGTCCCGGTACGGGGAAGATATGTCCCGCTTTCTAGCAGCTGTCTCTGCTTCCATAGGAAGAGATAAATTCAGGTGACATTTTCACATGGATAATGTCAGCCTGTTTAATAGTGACAGAAACCCTTTAACATCAAGGGCACCCCGACTACCATCAGAAACAGAATCGTTCAGTACATCCTGCAGGGTAAAAGGAATACACAGGTGCACATAGTCCTACAGTATATTAACATATCAATTCAATGAGATATCTACTCAACAGTGTTCTCATTACCAGTGACAGAACTACTCAATTAATAATCTAACAAAAACACGTACTGAGTCAATACAACAGTTTGTTCTTACCCTATTTGGGAGGGATGATGGTGGCCCCACTCAACACACGTTCCGTGTGAGCTTCTTCAGGAGGAATAGGGAATTTGTGCAATATCCTTCATTGTTTATGCCTACCAAATAGGGAATAGCGGAGCCCCTGAAACCACTGTGGGGGTCATTTATTAAGGGACCTTCCAATATTTTAGTTGCATTACTTGTCGCAAGTCCCCTTTTTAACCGGTCGTGCGATAATAGTTAGGACAGCTTACCCCGTGATCAGCAGGATGGGGGCGAATTGGGTGCGTGTCAAGGGGCACAGGCTCTGACCCCGGTAAATTTACTAACATTTACACCTGAAAACAGATGTCAGTGTTGGCAAAAAACTATGCCAGGGGCTGCAGTCTTTTGTGCACCAGGTACAAGGACAGCCATAGATGCAGCATGGGGGGGATGGGTGTTAGTACATGTGCCCCTGTGACTGCTACAGTTGATACCTCTCTGGGTGAGAGAACCATGACCTGCTGCGTCACTCTGTGTCAGTGCGTTCTGTGAGGAGGGAGGGCAGTTATACACGTCACGCTCATGAAAATAGCCCGTGAGGAGGAGGATGGGTCAATGATAGCAATAAACATGGAGGCCGCCACACAGTATATCCTTTGCTAACTTTATGCCTGGAAACAGGTGAAAGTGCAGTTGTAAATCTACGCCAGGCAGGGTCTGGGTATAGATGGGCCTAATTTATGACAACGCTCATGCCTTCTTATAAATTAGCCGTCTACTATGACAGCGCACGGGGGAAAATAAGTCCATCTTAAAAATCTGGTCTTCAATGTCAATGTGCCCTACAGTGTCTTTATAGGATCTGCTCTCCTTGAATTTTTTTGATCAAGCACCACATATGTTTCTAATAGATCGGGTATTAGTTCATGTATACTGTATTTTTCGCTTTATAAGACGCACTTTTTTCCCCCCGAAAAGTGGGGACAAATGGCTGTACGTCTTATAAAGTGAATACTAGTGAGCGCTTCCATTATGGAAGTGCTCACTATTATGTATTAGGTGCCGGCAGCAAAACGCTGCAAGCGCTTGTGATACTCACCCTCCCCATCTTCCCGGCCAGCGCTTCACTGTCCTGACCTCGTACAGCATCAGGACGTAGTGCGCATCGGGTGATAGAGCAGCGCAGGCCCACATGATATTTATGTGGGGTCTGATCTGATATGAGGTCTGATGAAAAATATTTTTTCTTATTTTCCTCCTCTTAAACCTGAGGTGCGTCTTATAAAGCGAAAAATACGGTAGCTATATACTGTACGTTTATAAAATGCTGCTGCGCCATGCCGTGTTCGTCTTATAATTATGACTATATGTACCTGAATATTCCTTTCCCCCTGCAGGATGTACTGACCAATTCTGTTTTCGTGAGTTTGCAGCATATATCTGGTGGTGTGACAGCCTCCATGTTTATTGCTATCATTGACCCATCCTCCTCCTCCTCCACCTATTTATGCTACTATTTAATAATGTATATTTTATACCCTATTTTATAAGGTGAAGACATTTTATAATGCTGAGAGATGAGCAAATGTATTTAAATGTATGGGTATACTTTGCACTTTTTTCTACCCTTTTTCAGATGATGCTTCCCCGTGTCAAGAGGATAAGCCGAGGTCGGCTTAACTTAAAGAAGTGGGCTATGCAGTGTCCCACATATGTGTGTAAAAGGGACATAGCAAACTGTTTATGACTATGTATTTATAGTAGCCATGTCATTGTAACACCCTTGTCTATTTTGTATATGGTATAGGAACCTCTATGGCTGAGTACTGCAGTGTTAATTCCCACCACTAGATGGTGGCATTCTGCCTTCTATATAAGGCCCAGTAACAGGAAGTTAGAGTGTTAGATGAGAGAGTGAAAATGTAGAAATGTTGTGAAGAGTAGGAGAAAGGAGTAGGTGTAAGGAGTTAGTTATGATGGAACCAAGTATTGTGCAGGAGGAAGAAAAGTGGAGAACCTTTCCTAAAGGAAAAGGCTGTCATTACCCCTGACACTGGCCATGTCAGGACAGCAAGTGACAATTAACAGCTAAACCACTAGAACCCATGAACTCAAGGCAAAAGTAAAGATACCTCTTGTTTTATTAACCACTGCCTCCTCATCATTGCAAAGGGTGTGTCTACCTAAAAAGACACTGGCGTCACGAAACACCAGGGCCCAGCCGTCCGACACGGTCAAAATCAACACCAAGGGCACCTCAACTGACCATCCTGGAGCCCTGCGTATGGAGTGTGCCCCGAGGGAAGTCGTCTCCACCCTCCACACAACTGCACACTGGCCCAGGGAAGATTCAACTAACTGTGAGTAGAACCACCGGCTACAGCGTGTTCCCTGTCACAAATTCCCTAAACTCACACACCTCCCTGTGGCTGGTTGCTGCAGAAAATTGGCGTCACGAACAGGATCCAAATCTGTACGCCATATATGAACAGGATTCAAACTTGTACGCCATATGCGAACAGGATTTATAGACTTGTACGCTATATGCGAATATTATGCGAATTAGCCCCACTTTGATGTGAGAGAACTGTGGTATTTGGGAAAAATAGATGCCTGAACGTTTATTGCAAGTAATGTGAATTGTCATCCATAATGGCGCCCAACCGCCATCATTAGTGATTTTTGCTGCGACATCAACCCCCAGAAGCGGGAAAATCAAGTCAACACCCCCTTGAGAAGCGGGAAAGTTATGAAAAATTGCATCACCATAGACTTACATTGAATGTCTGCGCGTCCCCCTTATGCAAGGGAACCTAGGGGGCGGACCTTTGCCTGCGAAAGCTGCTGTGGACACAAAACCCTCTGGTGGGCTGGAGCCCGCTGCCTCTGTTCGCTTGATTCCAGGAGTACCTGAACTGTCATCCGATGAGTGGAAATCCGGAAGCCCACTACCCACCGACGTTCCCTTCAGAAGAGGATCCTTACCCCTAAGGACTACAAAGAATCCGTAAGTCGGCTGACCAGCCACATTGATTATTATGCTCCACCCAATTGCAGAGACTCTGCCCACGGTTGTGCGTTGTTTGTTATTTTGTTTTTTCTTTGGGCAAAATTTATGGTCATGGACCTGAGCCACCTTAGAGCCTGCTGACTTTATATTAATCAGGAAACTACCTGCTGGACTCCAGTGATGTATGGAGTCATACCTACTTCCCAGTTGCGCCCTTTTTGCACCATTTTAACCCCTTTTTACCCCCTTTTCAGGTTATTTAAAGGGACTATTAATAACCATATTTATGCAACGTTTAAATTATGTACCCAGAAGGACATTTTCTGTGACTGTTTATGCAACCATCAAGCCAGTTCACCTGACTACCTATTATAACCACCTACCAGCCAAAGAGGACATCTTATCCATAACCAATTGTAACATCATTTACTGCAACTATATGAACTCAAGGCAAAAGTAAAGATGCCTCTTGTTTGATTAACAACTGCCTCCTCATCATTGCAAAGGGTGTGTCTACCTAAAAAGACACTGGCGTCACGAAACACCAGGGCCCAGCCGTCCGACACAGTCAAAATCAACACCAAGGGCACCTCAACTGACCATCCTGGAGCCCTGCGTATGGAGTGTGCCCCGAGGGAAGTCGTGTCCACCCTCCACACAACTGCACACTGGCCCAGGGAAGATTCAACTAACTGTGAGTAGAACCACCGGCTACACCGTGTTCCCTGTGACAAATTCCCTAAACTCACACACCTCCCTGTGGCTAGTGGCTGCAACCCCACCATAAATTAGGCGCATCTATGGCAGTCCTTGCCCCTGGCTGGCTTAGTTTTTTGTCAAATGTTAGTCAGTTTTCCAGGGCCGGCGACAGAGCCCCGGCATGACCTTCGACACGCCACTGCTCCACCCAACGCCCTAATACAGAGTAAAACCAGCCATGCAACAAAATATTGTTGGGAGAGCCTGTTAAAAAATAGTTGCAAGTCCCTTAAAGGGGTTTTCCAGGATTTTACTACTGATGACCTATCCTGACGATCTGATCTGTGGGGGGTCTGACACCCAGGACCCCCGCCGATCAGCTGTTTGAGAAGGTACCGGCGATCCTGTGAGTGCCGCTACCTTCTCTCAGCTCACCAAGCACAGCGCCATACATTGTACAGTGGCCGTGCTTGGTATCACGCTTATTCACTTGAATGGGGCTGAGCTGCTCCTAGGCCACGTGACAGATGAGCGTGATATCACTGGCCTAGGAAAAGCTGAGAGAAGGCCACACACTCACAGGAGCACCGGTGCCTTCTCAAACAGCTGATCTGCAGGGGTCCTGAGTGTAGGACCCCCCCTATCAGATACTGTAGGATAGGTCATCAGTAGTAAAATCCCAGAAAACCCCTTTAATAAGTGACCCTTACTGTGTTTTATGGACTCCGATCTCCTTGAATTTCAGATGTCCATGAACAACATAGAGACAGGTTTAGGGCTCATGCACACGAGCGTACTTACTCAGTTCCTTGAGTGGTCATGAGCCCTTAGGGTTAGACTCCCATCCGTATTCAGGTCACCTTGCTGTTTGTGGATGGGTCCAGATGTTTTTTGATCAAAATATATTTACTAAGCACCTCATAGTTGCGGTATTAGTTCATATATAGATCATATACTGTACTTTTATAGAGTGCTGCGCCATGCCTTGTTTGCCAACTACCATCAGACAGGAGCCCCAGAATCAGGGTGTGCCCTAGGGAGCAAAGGTGGGATGTTAGCTTTTGTGACTGATTGTGAAAGCCAAAGCCACTACCACTCCCATCCTCTACTCTGGCTCCTCCCGGGTCACTGCACATGGTAGGAAATACAAGGCAGTCAGCAATTGTGATGAGGCCATTTAAATGTCTTTCTGACATAACCGGATGGCTGCACACTAGTGGTGGTATTTTCTCTTCACCGAAGAGCGTAACACTTAGCACAAAATGCATTTTTAGTCCACCTGCCCCAGTTCATTTTGGAGTGCAATTTTTTCACCTTTGGCAGCAAAATCTTCCACCAACTTGGGGGAGTTGCAATGGGCACTCCCTATGTCCCAATATACCAAATCTCTACCTGGGTTGGTGTGAGAAGGAGATAGGGGGTCATTTACGAGGAGAAATATTAGGTGTATTTCTGGTGCACATAATAAGTTTGCGCCGCAATCTGCAACTTTTTCCCGCTCACTTCGGAGGATCCAACGCCATCGCCGGGACTTATTATGGGAAAATAAATGACCCCCATAGTATTTTGTGAGAGCATGGATCACTGGACGTAGTCAGTCCTGCTCTGGATCCTATGGAAAGGCAGCACTGGGGAATTTCAGGAATTTGTATCAGCCCTGAATGTGAACATGATGTGAGCCCTGAATGTGCACTGTTTTACCTTCCTTAACTTATCAATCAATAGTGATGGTCCAGGCAAGACCGTCACCAAAATGTTCATGAGGCCTGTAATTACAGATCCTCAGTCCCATTCATAGTTGTTGTACTCTGTCCCATTCAAGTGATTGGGGCAGAGATGCTTTAATTACACCTGCTCGCCGCTGCGATGTCGATGGTGCAGAGAACACATGAGCGTTCTGTTCTCTAAGTGGGAGCAGCACTACGTTATCATGCTCAGTACAATAGAAAAGTGCAGATCCAGAGCTGCGGCAGAACAGCAGATTGTCGGGGGTTCAGGGTGATGGACCCTTGACGATCACGAGTATAGTTCCGGTGTTGACCTCTGGCTGAGAAGTACTGCAGGACAGCTGATCGTCGGGGCTGTGAGGTTCCAGATGCCAAACAATTAGATGACTTATCTTGAGAAAACCCCTTTTAAAAACCCACTATATATAGACTCAGCACAGACGGGAAGATTCCCGGCGGACCGATGCCCAGGTCGGCTATCTGAGTCATTCTCGTAGCCACCAGTCAGAGACATAGCAACCTTACGCTCCCAGTGTTAATGTGTCAGGTACCCATGTACCCGACTGGTGGCCGCAAGTCCCCTGCTGAATTCAAATGTATCGCAATACAGTGATAGAGTTGAATACTGCAGCAGTGGACGGGAGCCAATGCCTCCCTGTCCCACCGTTCACCTTCATAGGCCTCATTAATCTTCCAGAGTCACAGATACTGCAGAATAGCTGATTTCGGGAGTGCGGGATGTCAGATGAACTATCCCGAGGATAGGCCATAAGTATAGTTACCAGAAAAAGTTACCAGATAGGCCATGAGTATAGTTACCAGTTACCAGAAACTAGCTACCCGGTCCGACACCCGGGACCCCCGCCGATCAGCTGTTTGAGAAGGTACCGACGCTCCTGTGAGCGCCTCTACCTTCTCCCCGCTCACCAAGCACAGCGCCATACATTGTATAGTGGCCACGTGACCGATGAACATGATGTTACTGGCCTAGGAAAAGCTAAGATTGGCAGGGGTCCCGGGTGTCAGACCACCACCGATCAGATACTGATGACCTATCCTGAGGATACATCATCAGTAGTAAAATCCCGGAAAACCCCTTTAAGTGCTCTGTATTTGCTTATAGGGGGATCCACATAAGGGCCATTGTGGTCTTTGCTGGAGATGTGCCGCATCATTCACCCTATGCATTGCAAAGGTTGAAATCCCACGTTTTGGGAACAGTCCAGGACCTATGTTCTACTTAATGTGTCACTATTAAAAAGCTGCAAGAAACCAGGAAACTCCTTTTATCTTACTCTTCGCATTGAACATGTACAAGCGGGTGTAATGTGTACACAGCCCCTGCCAAATTAGTAGAGGAAAGTTCCTACTCGGAGGAGGAGTCACTGGCAGTATTAAACACTCAGCCCCGGGCAGTGGAAGAGTCACGTCTACCCAGGAACATGCTGTCTGCTCTGCTCATTGGAGTCCTCACCGTCCTGATCTATCTCTTCATATCTGCACGGAGGAAACGGCAACATTTACCCCCGGGGCCGACTCCATGGCCTATTATTGGCAACCTGCACCAGATTGATAAATCTGCGCCTTATAACACTTTCACTGAGGTAAGTCACTTAAAGGGGATGTCTGCAATACACATGTGACCGTCTAAACTGCTAATATAAGTTGAGATTTGGCCCCTGACACTCACACAAGGACTGAGGTTGCAGGAGGCTTGCTTTATTTACAAGGGCTGCTTGTAAGACTGATTGGTGATGTCTGTCCTCATAGAACCATGGCAGTCACGGCTAATCGATCCTAGAGTGCAACTGTTTATATAGCAACGAGGCAGCCCAAGCAGCTAGGGGGCCAATGAGAATGGGTCGGGCGAGCTGACCTGCTGCAACCGATTGGGGCACAGGACAACATGCACTAAGGGCCAAGGAAAAGACTATGGCCCTGCCTGTAATATCAGAATCCAGGTTCTTCTGTAGACAACTCCTATTCATATTGAGCTATCTCTTTAAATACTATGGGGGTCATTTATTAAGACAAACTTCGGCGCAAAATGGCACTTTTGTTCATTCTGGCGTGCAAAGATGATGCGTTCCTCACCATTTTAGGTATTCTGCTTGTGGTCAGTGAATCAAAACATTCAGCTTTGTACAATCTGTGGCTGAAAACATTGATTAAGTCAGCACGCATAAGATAGCACGCACACATCGCGTCGTGTTTTGAAAACTGCAGGAAAAACCGTGACATGACCGCAACGCGTGAGTAAAGTCTACGGAGCCCACTTAGATATAATTATGATTGATACCAGGATCCTTTAAGTCCCTGAAAGCAAGCAGAGATGCTGAAAACGGCGAGACATTGAAAAGCCAAGTACATTAGAAAGTTGCAGAACTAGTTCCCACAAGGAATATGCCTTATTCATTTAACATGGAAAAACCCGTGTTTCCATTCATGGATAACTAGCAGAGATCTTGAAAATTCTGAGTAGCCGAGTATATTAGGAAATTGCAGATAATGAAGCTTTAGTTACATAAAACTCCTCCCTGGAACCTGTGCTACCAGTAATGGACACCTGAGGTCCTTCCTCCACCCACTCCTACTGCTATCACGCGGACATTGTGCTGTGAGGACGGGTGTGTCTAGTACCGTAAAATGTAGTAGTCGATAAGTAATCTACTGCTACTTAGCATGAGTAAGCAACCTCCAGCGTGCCAGCTGTTGTGCAACTACAACTCCCAGCATGCACACTTCTCAGAACTCCCATAGGAACATGAGGGGATCAGTGTCAATGCGCAACCTGCAGCTCTGTTAATTTCAGAGGGCCCCAAACCAGGCCCCCCACACAGGACAGAAGAGTTTCTACCTAAACCCTTTTTTAATGACCCTTGGGCCATTTTTGCCACTTCCTCATTTGCTAAAAGTTGTTCCTTTAGAGGGTAGAGTCCTGACCAAGTTTTCACCTCCAGTAGAAGAGGAGATGATCCCAACTAAGACTGGGCCCCCTCTTGCCCTGGGCCCCATAGCAGTCATAAGGTCTGCCTCTATGGTAGTTACGCCCCTGGCTCCAAGCTGTATGGGGTCCCAGTTCTTGTGATCATTAAGACTCAATAAAATAGTTACCAACCATCCTGTGGATAGAAGATAACTTGAAACAACCGGAAAACCCCTATAAGGCTACTTTCACACTTGCCTGATCCGGCAGGGTTCAGCAAAAACGCTTTCGTTCTGATAATACAACCGTCTGCATCCGTTATGAATTGATCCGGTTGTATTATCTTTAACATAGCCAAGACGGATCCGTCATGAACTCCATTGAAAGTCAATTTGGTTGCGTTCACATACCGGAGAGCATGCTGCGGTTTTCTTTCCGTCATTGGATGCAGAGCAAAACAGATCCAGCATGACCCACAATGCAAGTCAATGGGAAGGATCCGTTTTCTCATACACAATAGAAAACGGATCCTTCCCATTGACTTGCATTGTGGGTCATGCTGGATCTGTTTTGCTCTGCATCCAATGACGGAAAGAAAACCGCAGCATGCTCTCCGGTATGTGAACGCAACCAAATAGAACGGAATACATTCTGATGCACTTTGTTCTGTTCAGTTCCGTTTTGTCCCCATTGACAATGAATGGGGACAAAACTGAAGCG
The DNA here is from genome assembly GCA_900303285.1 of Rhinella marina. Lineage (NCBI taxonomy): Eukaryota > Metazoa > Chordata > Amphibia > Anura > Bufonidae > Rhinella > Rhinella marina. The sequence continues at coordinate 161,342 of ONZH01009140.1, read as the reverse complement.
TTTCCCTCCAGTATTGAGATCCTATGACGGATCTCAATACCGGAAAATGTAATCGCAAGTGTGAAAGGTAGCCTAAGCTTTTTAGTATACACCTCCTGCTTGTATCCTACACAAGTGGTCTCCACATCTCCAGCTATGGCAGAAGTAGAACTTGCAGCATGACTGCAGCTGTCAGGACATGCTGGGAGAAGCAGTTTTGCAGCAGCTGGCGTGTCGGAGAATTGCCTGAAAATGTATATTTTTCTGGTTGTCTTTGCAGCTCGGGGAGAAGTATGGAAGCGTCTACACAATCTACACTGGTTGGAAGCCGACAGTGGTTCTGTATGGCTACGATACACTGAAGGAAGCCCTGCTGGGACAGGCCGACGATTTCAGCGGGAGGGCGATTGTACCCGTTTTTGAAAGGGTTGCCCGGAAAAAAGGTGAATGCCCATCCGAACCATCGTACATTTATAATGTTAGTGACGCTCCCAGCCACCATCTGTGCAGGGAACTGTAGTCCAGCATTATTTCCCAACTCCACAAACTATATATAAATCATGTGCCCTTTGGCCTGATTCACATCACCAGTTATAGATGTTCTTCCATAACCCGTTAAGGACATGGCCAATTTTAGTTTTTTTCCTTCCTGACTTCCAAGTGCCATAGCTTTTCAAAGGGCATCTGTCAGCAGTTTTGTACCTATGACACTGGCTGACCTGTTACATGTGCACTTGGCAGCTGAAGGCATCTGTGTTGTTCCCATGTTCATATGTGTCCGCATTGCTGAGAAAAATGATGTTTTATTATATGCAAATGAACCACTAGGAGCAACGGGGGCGTTGCCATTACACCTAGAGGCTCAGCTCTCTCTGCAACTTCCGTACCCTCTACACTTTGATTAACAGAGCCAAGCATGATCGGGTTTTCACTGCCTGGCCCTTTCAATCAAATTGCAGAGAGCGTGGCAGGAGCAGATCCTCTAGGTGTAATGGTAACGCCCCCGTTGCTCCTAGAGGCTCATTTGCATATATTAATACTTAATTTTTCTCAGCAATGCGGGCACATATGAACATGGGACCAACACAGATGTCTTCAGCTGCCAAGTGCACATGTAACAGGTCAGCCAGTGTCATAGGTACAAAACTGCTGACAGATGCCCTTTCACATTTTTTTGTGGGACAGGTTGTATTTTTTTTTTAATGGTACCACTTAATTTACCATATCTTGTATTGGAAAATGAGAAAAATATTCTCTGTGGGGTGAAATTGAAATAAAAACGGGGTTTCATTTTATACAGTGTTCATTATACGCTAAAAATTACCCTTATTCCTCAACTTACTACGATTATGTCAATACAAAATTTATATAATTTTTGTTATGTTTTACTACCTTTAAAAAAAAAAAACAACCTTTGGAAAAAATGTTCTTTCCATCGCTGTCTTCTGGCAGCCGTAACTTTTTCTAATTTAGTCTACAGAGCTGTGCCAGGGCTCATTTTTTTGGTATAATTTTGGAGTGTGTATGACTTTTTGTTCATTTTTTATTTAATGTTTTTTTTTAGGGGACTACGTGACCAGCACAGTGAACTGGCCATTTTGATTTTTTTCTGTTGTATCGTTCACTGCGCATGATAAAATATTTTTGTATTTTAATACTTTGGATAATTTCGGACTTGGTAATACCAATGAGGTTTTTTTTTTATATGCAAAACTGGGAAAAGTGGTTTGATAATATTTTGGGCTTTTTAAAATATTTTTTTACAGTATTTATTTTAAGGGACTTGGGCATATAATCTTCTGATTGCTTGTACCATAGACTGCAATAGAATACTATTGTAGTCTATGGGATTTTTACTGGATTCTGTCGGATTTTTTAACAGGCAGCTTACTATGCCAGGCCTGGACATCTTCACAAGGCCCCAGGCTGCCATAACAACGGATCAGAGCCCCACAATTTCTGATTGGAAGACAAAGGGAGTCTCAATAGCTGAGGGGTTAGACAGATGCCACAGTCAATAGCTGAGGGGTTAGACAGAGGGAGGAGACTCCCTTTGTCCTCTGATCAGAGACCCCACGGTGAAATTGTGGGACTCCAATCAGTTGCTATGGCAGCCTGGAGCCTTGTGAAAACTTCTAGGCCTGGCATAGTAAGCTCAGTCATCTGTAAGCCTGGTCACTACAGGCGGGTGTCTGCTGTATTACACAGCCAGCACCCGCCATGTATAGAGCAGACTTCTGAGCAGGCTCCATACATCCCCTTACAGAAATGACATACATTTACATGATTTTGCTTTTAGGTTGTTAAAGGGATTTGTCCTTGTAACATAATACAAACCTAATTTCTGGCAGTGTAAACAATGGATGTTTTCAATGACACAAAGTCTGCAACTCCTAACTAGGGCCGAGCTTTCATTTTGGGTTTAAGAAACCTACCGTAGTTGTTGACCTCTTTAGGTGGTCTCATCCTTAGGCGTAATGTCGGCCATATTGGCCACCAAACAGTTCTAGAGGCAGATAACTATGAAGCGCCTACAGAAATGTTCTCACTCCTTCAGGCATGGATGACTAAAAGACTTATATGCACCAGTGATACAATTAATTTTCTGTCCTAGAAGTAGATGGAGAAAAGTAAGTTGGTTCCATGGAGTCTAAGATCTTATTGTATTTTTGCTTTCATTTAGGTTTGGTCTTCTCGAATGGGCCGCACTGGTTCCACCAGAGAAGGTTCTCTTTGACCACTCTGCGAAACTTTGGGATGGGAAAGAAGAGCATTGAAGAAAGAGTGGTTGAGGAGGCCATGGTTCTGGTGGAACTCTTCAAGGCACGCAATGGTAAAGTATTGTCTTTTTGGGGGGAATAGCTGACATTATAGTGTAATGTGGTAGGGTGAAAGCCTGTATTAAACTCTACACAACGGCAAGATTCAATACTCAAGCCCCAACAATTTTGGGGCCTCTATCACCATGACTTAGGTGAGCTATGTAGATGCCAGTTTACAATCTTTAACTTTACAGTGGCCTGGCAATTTTTAGTTCTAAAGATTAAGGGGTCCCCAAACAATGTGCCTCCGTGGACCATAATCGTATCCTACTTCCAAATAGAGGAAAATAGGTCAGCAATGTTCCTCCCTCTCCACTGCAGGCCTTGTTGTTGAAGGACCTGCCCGGTCACATGACCAGAACCCTGCAGGTCCTTAAACCACAGAATGGAGCTCTCGACAGTGAGAGAGTGAGCTACCATGTAATAAGGATGGGAAGTCATACCTACTGTATGAAAAGGTCCACTCATTTGTAGTTTTTCTGTTTGCTTCCATTGCATATGTTATATTCTTCTCCCTCTAGGGAAACCATTTAACCCAGGTCCTGAGTTGACTGCTGCAGTTTCCAATGTGATCTGTTCCATCGTCTTTGGAGATCGGTTTGATACACAAGATAAAACCTTCCAGACCTTGCATACAATGATCAACGAGAACCTCACCTTCCTGGGGAAACCGGGTTTTCAGGTAAGGAGAGCAAAAAGATCCATCAGCATGAACCTACACCCTTGATGTAGGTCCTACTTATCATCTTAGTTTTACGCATGTCCAAACTGGGGTAAAGATCCAGCAAAAGCTCTCTGGAAAACGTAAGACAAATGAAATAAATTACAGCATAAAAGTTTGCTTTTCTCTAAATATGGACTAGAGCGTCTACCATAATGTGAAGTTATAAGAAGGTGGTCATTAGCAAAATCCAATCTCAATATTAAACATTTTGACTGTGTGGAACCTCAAAATTGTCTCACATAGCCAAATTTGTTCCATTGGTTCCATGGTGTTGGGGAGAAGATCTCTCCGAATGGGATTATTGGATGGTTGTTGATGACAGGTAGAGCGTTAAACCTTCCTATGAAGGAACTGTTATATATATGTGAGGTCTAGTGAGTGACTGACTACAGTGTCCTTTCTTTCTACAGCTTTACAATGCTTTCCCTGAGATTCTGAAATGGCTTCCTGGAGAACACAACAAGATCTTCCAGAATGCCAAAATGCTGCAGACGTTCCTCAGAGGTCTCATTGAGAACCACGTTTTGACACGTGACGCCAACTGCCCTCGAGATTTTGTGGACACTTTCTTAAATAAAATTGATGAGGTAGATTTACCAATTGTACTGTATTAAGGACATATGGGTCATTTTGAGAGGACCTTTTATTAGCACCTCCCCCATTACCGCAGATATTCAGTTTAGACGCTCGTCTGGGTTTGGGTTTGAATGCAACTCTTGCATTCCCTATAGCTACACCACTCCAAATTTTTACCCCTATTGGAGCTGAACTGTCGCTTCACCGGCTTTGCCAAAATGTCTGATGCAGCTGCACTGGATTCAATGTATTGTATTACTAAGGACAGGCCAATAGGCAGTCTACAGCTCGCCAGTAGCAGTAGAGAATTGTAATTTCCTCGGCAGTAGATTTGTGTCACTGCTGCATCTATAACCAGGGGTGCACCACCAATGAGGCCAGGTGAGGCGACCGCTTCAGGCAGCAGAAATGCTAGGTGCACCCCTGTCTATAACATGTTTACTGTATTTTTCGTTTTTTAAGATGCACTTTTTCCCACCAAAAGTAGGGGGAAAATTGGAAAATTGCAGTGTGTCTTACAAAGCCAATACTAGTGAACGCTACCATTATGGAAGCGCTCACTAGTATGTATTAGGTGCCGCGAGCGGGAAAACATACTCACCGTGCTGCGCTGCAGCTTTGCTCCGGGTCCGGCGCTCCTCTGTCTTCTCCTGTCGGGGCTGCACTGTCATCACCTCGTACAGCGGCAGGAGAAGACAGAGGAGCGGAGCCGCGGCTCTGGAGAAGTAAGATGGCTGATGGGCTGATCAGAGGTCTGATGGGGCTGAGTGGGCTGATCAGAGGTCTGATGGGGGCTGAGTGGGCTGATCAGAGGTCTGATGGGGGCTGAGTGGGCTGATTTGAGGTCTGATGGGGGATGACTGGGTTGATCTGAGGTCTGATGGGAGCTGATCTGAGGTTTGATGGGGCTGAGTGAGCTGATTCGAGGTCTGATGGGGGCTGAGTGGGCTGATCAGAGGTCTGATTGGGGCTGAGTGGGCTGATCTGAGGTCTGATGGGAGCTGAGTGGGCTGATCTGATCAGAGGTCTGACGGGGACTGAGTGGGCTGATCAGAGGTCTGACGGGGGCTGAGTGGGCTGATCAGAGGTCTGATGGGGGCTGAGTGGACTGATCAGAGGTCTGATGGGGACTGAGTGGGCTGATCAGAGGTCTGATGGGGACTGAGTGGTCTGATCAGAGGTCTGATGGGGGCTGATCTGAGGTCTGATGGGGGCTGATCTGAGGTCTGATGGGGGCTGATCTGAGGTCTGATGGGGCTGATCAGAGGTCTGATGGGGCTGATCAGAGGTCTGATGGCGGCTGAGTGGGTTGATTTGAGGTCTGATGGGGGATGAGTGGGCTGATTTGAGGTCTGATGGGGCTGAGTGGGCTGATTTGAGGTCTGATGGGGGCTGATCTGAGGTCTGATGGGGGCTGAGTGGGCTGATTTAAGGTCTGATGGGGGCTGAGTGAGATGATTTGAGGTCTGATGGGGGCTGAGTGGGCTTATGGGAGATGAGTGGGCTGATTTAAGGTCTGATGGGGCTGAGTGGGCTGATTTGAGGTCTGATGGGGGCTGATCTGAGGTCTGATGGGGGCTGAGTGGGCTGATTTAAGGTCTGATGGGGGCTGAGTGAGATGATTTGAGGTTTGATGGGGGCTGAGTGGGCTAATTTGAGGTCTGGTGGGGCTGAGTGAGCTGATTTGAGGTCTGATGGGGGATGAGTGGGCTGATCAGAGGTCTGATGGGGGATGTGTGGGCTGATCAGAGGTCTGATGGGTGATGTGTGGGGTAATTTGAGGTCTGATGGGGCTGTGTGGGATGATTTGAGGTCTGATGGGGGCTGGTCTGAGGTCTGAGTGGGCTGATTTGAGGTCTGATGGGGCTGATCTGAGGTTTGATGGAGGCTGAGTGGGCTGATCTGAGGTCTGATGGGGGGCTGATTTGAGGTCTTATGGAGGCTGAGTGGGTTGATTTGAGGTCTGATGGGGGTTGAGTGAGCTGATTTGAGGTCTGATGGGGCTGATTTGAGGTCTGATGGGGGCTGACTGGGCTGATTTGAGGTCTGATGGGGGCACAGTGGGCTGATCTGAGGTATGATGGGGGCTGATCTGAGGTCTGATGGGGACTGAGTGGGCTAATCTGAGGTCTGATGGGGATCTGAAAGGGCTAATCTGAAGTCTGATGTGGGTCTGACATGGAGGGCTGATATGGGGGTCTGATGTGATGTTCTGAAATTTATGGGGGTCTGATATGAGGATCTGATATGAAGTCTGATGAAAAATATATTTTTTTTAAATTTCCTAAAATACAGTATGTTTGCTTATTACATATGGTTATACTCACGCCACATCTTTCCACGTTTCTCTTCTTTAGGAAGCCAATAACCCCAGTTCTCACTTTACAATGGAGAGCTTGACCATGACGACGTTCAATCTGTTCATTGCTGGAACTGGAACTACTTCCTCAACAATGCGCTGGGCCATTAAGTTAATGCTGGAATATCCAGAAATCCAGAGTAAGTAGCAGTAGTAGTAGAACTGCCACGACTGGTTTTCCTCTTCTACAAGCTGGAATTACTTATTTGCTTGTTTTTACTGCAGAAAAGGTGCAGGCTGAAATAGATCATGTCCTTGGCTCAGAGAAATGGCCTTCCCTGGAGCATCGTGTGTCCCTGCCATATACCAACGCTGTGATCCATGAGGTACAGCGATATGCAAGCATTATCCCCAATGGCCTCCCCCATGCTGCCTTGCAAGATATAAAATTTAAAGGATACACCATACCAAAGGTAAGAGCAAATCAAGCAAGCTTCAGGCTTCTACCGTATAGCTGAGCTGCAAGCGCTAATTATGTCCTGGAGACCAAAGTGTTATATATACTGCAACAGTGGTATATAAAGTACCAACTCTCAAGTGCTCATCGGTATTATGTCAAGTATTATATGCATTGCCCTTCCATTGTGATCATTCATCTTAGCAAACCTATGCGTCTCCATGGTAACAGACAACTAACAAACTGTGTGTAGTCTGATCCGTTAGGTGAATGGAAGAAATGGAATGGAAGAATGTATAACTGCATATTCAGACTACACTGGGTTTGTTTGTTGTCTGTTACCACGGAGCCGCTTTAAAAAATGGTTGCGATGCTGTACATAGCATTTGAAGTGGTACTGTACTTTCATTAAACTTTTGATATGTTATAGGGACATAGAAAAGTTTAGATCTCTAGAATGAGGGGAGAGAAGTGCACGCTTAGTGCGTTCTCTGTCCTCACTGCAGGACAGGAAGTGAGAAGGACTCACTTCCTGTTCTAGAAATCAGTGGGGGTCTAAGCGACGAGATCGGTGGGGCTCTCAGCACTCAGATCCCCACCAATCTATACTTTTGATAGGTCCCTATAACATACAGAAAGTTTAATGAAAGTACACTGCCGCTTTAAAGGGTTTCTGTCACCACATTTTTCACTATTAAACAGGATGACATCATCCCTGTGCAAATGTCACCTGATTCTAACTCTGCTATTTATTTTCTCCTCAGTGCCCCTGTTTTTGTGTCATTTAAAATTTTATTATGTTAATTATCCTCTAGGAGCAGGAAGGGCGTTGCCCCTGTTCCTAGAGGCTCTGTTTGCCCACCTCAGTCCACGCCCTTATCCACCTGATTGACAGGTCCAGGCCAGTGTTGGTCTCCTCAGGCCGGCCCTGTCTGCCCTCGAAATCTCGCACCTCTGCCATCCCGTTCAGTATTCGGCGTATGTCTGCGCCGAATACGCAACAGTGGAGACTGTGATGTATTTGGCGCAGGCGCAGTGAGGAAGCTGGGAGCCGGTGAGCACCCTTTACTCACTGCGCCGAATACTGAACGGGACGGCGCAGGCGCGAGATTTCGACGGCAGACAGGGCCGGCCTGAGGAGACCAACCCTCGCCTGGCCCTGTCAATCAGGAGGATAAGTGCGTGGATTGAGGTGGGCAAACGGAGCCTCTAGGAGCAGGGGCAAAAATGTGGTAACAGAAACCCTTTAAAGCCAGTCGTGTGTGGTTGGAATTTGTAAAGGACCTCTGTGTCTGTATAAAAACTTTTAACATTCTCTCTTTTTTTTGTTTTTTTACAGGACACCCAGATTATCACATTTTTACACTCTGCTCTGTATGACAAAAAATACTGGGATAAACCTGAGGAATTCAACCCAGATCGCTTCCTGGATGGGAACGGGAAGTTTGTAAACAACGAGGCTCACTTACCGTTTGGAGCAGGTAAAAAAAAAAACTATTTCTGAATAAAGGAGCGTCCGTCAGACTGAACAGTGCTGATCCTCAGCTTCCACCACTGCTATTCTGCTAAGAGATTTCCCTCACTGTAAGGGCTTATGCACACGACCGTATGTAAGGTCCCCAAAACATGGATCTGCAAAAAAACGGATGACGTCTGTGTTACATCCGTTTTGTTTTTTTTTGTTTTGTTTTTTGATCCATTGTAACAATGCCTGTCCACAAAATGTTCTATTTTTTTGCGGAACGGACTTGCAGAAATACGGATAAGGAATGTACATGGAGTCATTTCCGTTTTTTGCGGCCCTATTGAAATGAATGGTTCCACATATAGGCCACAAAAAAAAAAAATGGAATGAACATGGAGAAAAAATACGTTTGTGTACATGACATCCAAGTCAAAGGGCCATTCAATGCAATCTTATCTCAGACATTCATAGCCTACCTCCCTTTATTTCGGACAGGACTGGTTGTCTGTGGTCCACCGTTCTTTTTTTAGGTCCAATATTTTGTGCTGACTAAAAGCATAATACGTTTTTATTGTTGGAGCACTCCATGGCTCCAAATCCCCTGCATAGTCCTAGTTTCATGAAGATTTTGTCTTCTGGCAGCCACCACTAGGGGGAGTTACGGAGGCAACTGTACAGTCATGGCCAAAAGTTTTGAGAATGACAGAAATCTTCTATTTTCACATGATCTGCTGCCCTCTGGTTTTTATGTGTGTTTGTCAGATGTTTTTATCACATACAGAAATATAATTGCAATCATATTATGAGTAACAAAAGCTTATATTGACAGTTAGAATGAGTTAATGCAGCAAGTCAATATTTGCAGTGTTGACCCTTCTTCTTCAGGACCTCTGCAATTCTCCCTGGCATGCTCTCAATCAACTTCTGGACCAAATCCTGACTGATAGCAGTCCATTCTTGTACAATCAATGCTTGCATTTTGTCAGAATTTGTAGGTTTTTGTTTGTCCACCCGTCTCTTGATGATTGACCACAAGTTCTCAATGGGATTAAGATCTGGGGAGTTTCCAGGCCATGGACCCAAAATCTCTATGTTTTGTTCCCTGAGCCATTTAGTTATCACCTTTGCTTTATGGCAAGGTGCTCCATCATGCTGGAAAAGGCATTGTTGATTGCCAAACTGCTCTTGGACGGTTGGGAGAAGTTGCTCTCGGAGGACATTCTGGTACCATTCTTTATTCATGGCTGTGTTTTTAGGCAAGACTGTGAGAGAGCCGATTCCCTTGGCTGAGAAGCAACCCCACACATGAATGGTTTCAGGATGCTTTACAGTTGGCATGAGACAAGACTGGTGGTAGCGCTCACCTCGTCTTCTCCGAATAAGCTGTTTTCCAGATGTCCCAAACAATTGAAAAGGGGATTCATCAGAGAAAATGACTTTCCCCCAGTCCTCAGCAGTCCACTCCCTGTACCTTTTGCAGAATATCAGTCTGTCCCTGATGTTTTTTCTGGAGAGAAGTGGCTTCTTTGCTGCCCTCCTTGAGACCAGGCCTTGCTCCAAGAGTCTCCGCCTCACAGTGCGTGCAGATGCACTCACACCTGCCTGCTGCCATTCCTGAGCAAGCTCTGCACTGCTGGTAGCCCGATCCCGCAGCTGAAACACTTTTAACCCCTTCACGACCGCCCACGGTAAATCTACGTCGCTGCTTGCCGGGCTTTGTGCAGCAGCGACGTAGATTAATGTTCCTGCTTTGGGGCTACGATCAGGAGCCCCAGAATTTTTTATTTTGTCAAAAATATGTTTATTATCCCCCCCCACCCTCCCCTCAACATCATAATTCATGCCCATAATAGGATGGCCGAGAGGGGAGGGGGGGGGACAGGGCGGACAGGCGAGCGGGCGGCAGCGCGATTTGAACCCGCGCTGCCTGTCTGCCTTCCCCGATGTTCAGGATGGCCGAGCGGTTTGCAAGCAGAGTATCAGCATACAGCTGATACTCTTGCTTGAAACTGCTGACATCGGTGCTGGCACCAATGTCAGCCGTTTAACCCCTTCCATGCCGCGGTCCATAGGGACCGCTGTATTGAAGGGGTTAACAGGGAGGGAGCTCCCTACCTCTCCCATCGGGTCGCTGCTGTGCGTGGCAGCAACCCGATGCTTGATGGGATCACAGAGGGAGGGAGCTCCCTCCCTCCTCCATCGGGACGCTGCTCTGCTGTGGCAGCGTCCCGATGGTTACCATGGCAACCAGACGCTTTCACAGGCGTTTGGCTTGCCATAGTATAGCTAAGCCTGATCAAGCTCCTGCTAAAGGCAGGAGTCTGATCAGGCTTACTATGAATGAAAATACACTGCAGTACACTATACAGTGTACTGCAGTGTGTTATACAGCTCTCAGACCCACTGGACTTCCAAGAACCAACTGGGTCTGAGTCAAAAAGTGTAAAAAAATAAATAAATAAATAAAGTGAAAAAAAGTAAAAAAAAAAAAAAGTGAAAAAAGTAAAAAAAATTAAGTTATACAAAAAAATAAAAGTTTCATAAAAAAAAATAAAAGTAAAAAACAAAATAAAGTAAAAAAAAAATTGTAAAAAAAAGGGGAAAAAAGAAAAGTATACATATTAGGTATCGCCGCGTACGTATCGACCGGCTCTATAAAAATATCACATCATCCACCCCGCCAGGTGAACGCAGTAAAAAACAAAAACAAAATAAACTGCTAAAACAGCCATTTTTTGGTCACCTTCCCTCACAAAAAGTGTAATAGTAGGCGATCAAAAAGGCGTATTTAACCCAAAATGGTACCAATCAAACCGTCATCTTGTCCCGCAAAAATGATACCCTACCTGAAACAATCGCCCAAAAAATAAAAAAAATATGGCTCTCAGAAAATGGCAACACAAAAAAAAGATTTTATTCTGTTCAAAAATAAATCTGATGTGTAAAACTTTCCAAAAATAATAAAGTTAGACATATTGGGTATCGCCACGTCCGTAACAACCTGCTCTATAAAAATATTACATGAGATGGCCTCCCAGGTGAATGCTGCTGCTGCAAAAAAAAAAAACTATGCCAAAACAACCATTTTTTTCCCTCTTGCCTCACAAAAAGTGTAATAGTAGGCGATCAAAAAGGCGTATTTAACCCAAAATGGTACCAATCAACCCGTCATCTTGTCCCGCAAAAATGGTACCCTACCTGAAACAATCACCCCAAAAATAAAAAAAATATGGCTCTCAGAAAATGGCAACACAAAAAAAAGATTTTATTCTGTTCAAAAATAAATCTAATGTGTAAAACTTTCCAAAAATAAAAAAGTTAGACATATTGGGTATCACCACGTCTGTAACAACCTGCTCTATAAAAATATTACATGAGATGGCCCCCCAGGTGAATGCTGCAAAAAAAAAAAAAAAAAACTATGCCAAAACAACCATTTTTTTCCCTCTTGCCTCACAAAAAGTGTAATAGCAGGCGATTAAAAAGGCGTATTTAACCCAACATGGTACCAATCAAACCGTCATCTTGTCCCGCAAAAATGATACCCTACATGAGACAATCGCCTGAAAAATAAAAAAAATATGGCTCTCAGAAAATGGCAACACAAAAAAAAGATTTTATTCTGTTCAAAAATAAATCTAATGTGTAAAACTTTCCAAAAATAAAAAAGTTAGACATATTGGGTATCACCACGTCCATAACAACCTACTCTATAAAAATATCAAATGATTTGCGCCCTCAGGTGAATGCTGTAAAAGAAAAATTAAAAAAACTATGCCAAAACAGCTATTTTTTTCCACCTTGACTCACAAAAAGTGTAATACCAAGCAATAAAAAAGTCTTATGTACCCCAAAATGGTACCAATGAAAACATCACCTCATCTCGCAAAAAATAAGCCCCCACATAAGACAATAACTCAAAATAATAAAAATCAATGGCTCCCGCAAACCAATCCATCAAAATCTGTTCTTCAAAATCCATATGGCGCTCCTTCTGTTCTGAGTCCTGCCATGTGCCCCCACAGCAGTTTACCACCATATATGGGGTGTTGCCGTATTCAGGAGAAAATGGGGAAAAACTTATGGGGTGCTTTTCTCCTGTTAACCCTTGAGAAAATGAAAAAATTGGGGTTAAAGCAACATTTTATTGGAAGAAATTAAACTTTTCATTTTCACAGCCAAGTGTTTCCAAATTCCATAAAACGCTTAGGGGGTCAAAGTGGTCAGTATCCCCCTTAATATATTCTTTGAAGGGTGTAGTTTCCAAAATGGGGTCACTTTTTGAGGGTTTCCACTGTAGGGGTACGTCAGGGTCTCTCAATTACAAAATGGTGTCTAAAAACCATTCTAGCAAAATCTGCCTCCAAAATCCGTATGGCGTTTCTTTCCTTCTGACCACTGCCACAAACCCATAGAGACGTTTACCACCACATATGGGGTATTTCTGTAAACTGCAGAATCAGCGTAATGTATATTGAGGTTTAGTTTGCTGTTAACCCTTGCTGTGTTGCAAGAAAAAAATTATTAACATGAATAATCTACCAAAAAAGTGAAATTTTGAAATTTCACCTCTATTTTCCCTTAATTCTTGTGGAACACCTCAGGGGTTAACAAAGTTTGTAACATCAGTTTTTTATAATTTGAGGGGTGTAGTTTCTAAAATGGGGTCATTTATGAGTGGTTTCCATTACTTAAGCCCTTCAAAATCACTTTATATCTGAATTGGTGCTTAAAAAATGGTTTTGGAAATTTTGTTGAAAATTCCAAAAAATGCTTCCAAACTTCTATGCCTTCTAACGTCTGAAAAAAGTAAAATGACATTTATAAAATTATGCCAACATAAAGTAGACATATGGGGAATGTAAAATAATAACTATTTTTGGAGGTATTACTATGTATTTTGAAAGTAGAAAAATTGAAATTTGGAAATTTGCTAATTTTTCTAAACTTTTGCTAAATTTGGTATTTTTTTATAAATAAAAATAAAATATTTTGCCACAAATTTACTACTATCGTAAAGCACAATATGTGACAAGAAAACAATCTCAGAATGGCCTGGATAAGTAACAGCGTTCCAAAGTTATTTCCACATGAAGTGACACATGTCAGATTAGCAAAAAATGGCCTGGGCAGGAAGGTTTTAACTACCTTTCAGCATGAAAGGGTTAAGAGACGTCCTGGCGCTTGCTGGTCTTTCTTGGGCGCCCTGGAGCCCTTTTAGCAACAATGGAACCTCTCTCCTTGAAGTTCTTGATGATGCGATAGATTGTTGACTGAGGTGCAATCTTTCTAGCTGCGATACTCTTCCCTGTTAGGCCATTTTTGTGCAGTGCAATGATGACTACACGTGTTTCTTTAGAGATAACCATGGTTAACAGAAGAGAAACAATGATGCCAAGCACCAGCCTCCTTTTTGAAACTTTAGATTTTTATTTGAAAGTTTTTTCAAATGTAACAGACAATAAACAAAATATCGTCAGAAGGTAGCAATACAATAGGCAACAATGTCAGTCACATATTTTACAGAAAGACATCTGAATGGATATGCGCTTAGTATCATATCAACAAACAATACTAACAACAGCAACAACAACTTAGGGTCATCACCACACCTCCTCTCATGTCTGAATCGATCAAAACTCCTCTAGCTACTAATAACGTAATGGTCAGAAGTGTACATTATGTGATCTGAAGTAAATAGATAGTCATGTGAAATAGATCTCACAGAGCAGCTTGTGGGATCTGTGTGGCAAAAGGAGAGGACCGCCAAAGGTCCCATCTTTGCAGCATTGTTGATCTATCATTACCTGAAGCCGAGTATATACATTCATGTTGCATATATTTGTTTATTAGGGCTTTCAGTTCTTCTATGGTCGGTGTAACAGGCTGTTTCCAATACGTAGCAATTAATTTGCGAGCTGCGGTTAAGGTATTTGCAACTACCCATTTATGTGTGTGAGGGAGAGCACCAAGGCCAATAGATAGGATAGCTAGTGCAGGAGTTGGGGACAAGGTAAAACCTGCTATTCTTGACAGTAGGTCAAAAACCCCTGCCCAAAAGGGAGAAATAGTGGGACAATACCACCACATATGCGAAGGTGTACCCCTGTCTCCACAACCACGCCAGCAAGAGGGACTATACGTAGGATCCAAATGGGCTATACGTGCTGGAGTCAGATACCATCTAAGCTGGATTTTACGATTCTGCTCTGCATGATTGATGCATTTTGAACCTTTAGTCGCCCAGTAAAAAGCATCTCTCCAATCACTCATAGACCATTGATAGTTTAACTCCTCCTCCCATTTCAACATAAGCCCTGATTTTTCCCCTGATTGCGGGTCCAAAGCCAAATATGTTATTGAAAGGCCTTTCCGTATAGCTTTGGGAGGGGAAAAGAATTTGCCCAGGGCAGAGGTCCCAGTGGAACTAACGTGAGGTAATTGATTATGTTGCAAAAAATGTCGAATCTGTAAGTACTGGTAAAAACAGGTATTCGGTAGTTGATAGATATGATGTAGAGACTCAAAGTCTCTGACCCTGGAATCTTCTAGTATTTGATCCAAGTAAGAAAGCCCAGCCTTGCCCCATTCACTTATATCTAGGTCCGGGATATGATGCAAAAGGGCTGTCAGGGGAATTTCTGAGGGAGAGGGGGTAAATAACCCTTTATCTCTAATATAATGGCACCAGATCCAAATTGCCGCCCGCATGGTCAAGAGAGGTGGGGCCCCCCGGACATACGCTAGAGAGTTCGCCGACAGTAAACCTTTAAGACATTTTTTAATCGTAAATTTAGACTCTATCTCTAGCCACCCATGACTTGAAGATGGAGACCACCATTCCCTAGCTTGGTCAATGAGATTCGCTCTATAGTATCTGGAAATGTCTGGGACTCCCATTCCCCCCTCCTGCAATTTGGGGTATAGTGCATTCCTGTCTACTCTAGGATGTTTATTATTCCAGATATATTTTTGCAGATCTGTTTGTAATGATTGTAAGATTTTTATAGGAATGATAAGTGGGATGCAGCGAAGTTTATATAAGATTTTTGGTAGTATAAGCATTTTGACCACATTTATTCTCGCCATCCAGGACAGGAACTCTTGAGAATATTTAGTATAATCTGATTGGAGTTCTTCCCTTAGGGAGGCAAAATTGGACCTCACTAAATCTGTGGTATGAGAGGTGAGATGGATACCAAGATAAGAGATCTTCTCTGTCTCCCAAAGAGATGGAAAGTCAACTAACAACTGACGTTTAAGAGAGTCAGAAACAGAGAAGGGAAGGATATGAGACTTGGTAACATTTAATTTGTACATTGAGGCTGCAGCATAATCATCCAACAATTTAGTGATAGCTGGTAGAGACAGTGCTGGGTTTGTTAAGGTTAGTATAATATCGTCTGCATAGAGGCCCAGCTTATGGATGGACACCAGCCTCCTTTTAAAGTGTCCAGTGGTGTCATTCTTACTTAATCATGACAGATTGATCTCCAGCCCTGTCCTCATCAACACCCACACCTGTGTTAATGGAGCAATCACTGAAACGATGTTAGCTGCTCCTTTTAAGGCAGGGCTGCAATGATGTTGAAATGTGTTTTGGGGGATAAAGTTAATTTTCTAGGCAAATATTGACTTTGCAAGTAATTGCTGTTAAGCTGATCACTCTTTATAACATTCTGGAGTATATGCAAATTGCCATTATAAAAACTGAAGCAGTAGACTTTGTAAAAATTAATATTTGTATCATTCTCAAAACTTTTGGCCATGACTGTATACCCAGTTACTATTTAGTTTGTAACATACCCTATTTTTCGCTTTATAAGATGCACTTTTTCCCCAAAAAAAGTAGGGGGAAAATTGCTGTGCATCTTATAAAGTGAATACAAGTGAGCGCTTCCATTATGGAAGCGCTCACTAGTATATATTAGGTGCCGGGACCCCCATCAGACCTCAGATCAGCCCACCCTGCCCCATAAGGATAAAATAAAAAACTCTCTTCCCTCTCCTGCGCCGCGGCTCCGCTCCGGGTCCTACGCTCTGCACTGTCCTGACCGTAGTGCGCGTCAGGTGACAGTGCAGCGCCGGCTGGAGAAGACAGAGCAGCGCCGGACCAGGAGTCGAGCCGTGGTCAATGAGAGGTGAGAGAGTTTTTTATTTTATTCTTATGGGGCTGGGTGGACTGATCTGAGGTCTGATGGGGGCACAGTTGGCTAATATGGGGGCTGATGGGCTGATCTGAGGTCTGATGAGGGTAGAGTGGGCTGATATAAGGGCTGATCTAAGGTCTGATGGGGCAGAGTGAGCTGATATTGGGGCACAGTGGGGTGATATGGGGGCTGATGGGCTGATCTGAGGTCTGATGGGGGCACAGTGGGCTGATATGGGGGCACAGTGGGCTGATCTGAGGTCTGATGGGGCTCTGACATGGAGGGCTGATGGGGTTTTGACATGGAGTGCTGATATAGGGGTCTGATGTGATGTCCTGAAATTTATGGGGGGTCTGAACTGAGGTGTGATGAAAAATATTTTTTTCTTACTTTCCTACTCTAAAATCTGTGGTGTGTCTTATCATCAGGTGCGTCTTATAAAGCGAAAAATACGGTATATGTCAAGATCGTTTCCTTACCACACAGCCATAGGACTTAACATATCTGCGTGATAAAGATGCTAATCGTGTATATTTATTGCAGGTAAAAGGTCCTGTGTCGGCGAAGCATTAGCAAAGACCGAGATCTTCATCTTTTTCATCAGTTTTCTACAGAGGTTCAACTTGAAATTTCCTCCTGGGGAACGAGGACCAATTGAATTAATTCAAGGAGGGACCCGCGATCCGGGGCCGTTTAATATCTGTGCTGAATGGCGCCTTTAAGAAATTTGCGGCAACGTTTTCAAGCAAAAAAATACCCAACCGTAGGAATGATCTGAGAAGGACATTTTATTATACCTTCTGACGTGTTAGTTCTAGTCACCAGCTCATTTGGGCTCCAAAAAATTGCCTCTGGCCTGGAACTAGCGACCTACAACTAAAGGTTCAGATGGTAGATTATGAATATTTTTAGGATTCATATGTCAGATTATGAAAGTTTTTTTATACATTTTTTTTAATCTGTGGAAAGTTTTTTACTGCTATACATTTTCACATTTTTATATTTAAATGACAACAGACCTTAGATTGTGAGCCCCATAGGGGGACAGTGTGATGCTAATGTCTGTAGAGCGCTGCAGAATATGTCAGCGTTATATAAGTGCGTAAAATAAATAATAATAATACAATAATAATAAATAATTAATAGTTCTTTAGTGTTTTTACCATAATTGTTTGATCAATGAATGCAGACTCGCCCCATGACGCTTAAATTTTACTTAAATTTTTTCCTATAAGATCTCAGTTTAGGCAGTTTTACGTTAATGTCTCCTGACAGCTGAATTTACACAGGTGGAAAAGCTGGAGAAGGATATATATTCAGTCTGGGGTATATCACCTTTAGAAAATCTGATTAATAGTGCTGGTTGAGAAAGGAGATGGAATGGGTTGGCTGCTGCCATGAAGGATGGAAACAGACGGCGCCTGAGGACCCCATTGATTATAATGGGTCCATTGGGTTTCAGCCATAATGTCTGTCATGTTACTGGACAACCGCAACTGCAGATGTCATGTGAACAGAGCCTTAACTCCTTTTCTGCTGTCAGCAAGTTGCCCATCCAGCTTCCAGTCAGACTGGTTAATAAGGAAGTATGGCCTAATAACTTTCCTAGCAACTAGACTGCCTCAAGTTATACAGTACATGGAAATTTAGCTGTATTTAGATAAAGCTTATGTCTGTTGCCGCCATATTAATCAGATTTATGGGGGGAAACCTGGGATTGTGAAGATTATCCAAGCGTTTATAGGGCATTACACTGGATTATGAATTATTTGTAAGTCTTATATGGGCAGTAGTAACTGGCTCAGTGATAGAAAACAGAGGGTGGTTATTAATGGTACATACTCAGATTGGGTCACTGTAACTAGTGGGGTACCACAGGGGTCAGTATTGGGCCCTATTCTCTTCAATATATTTATTAATGATCTTGTAGAAGGCGTGCACAGTAAAATATCAATTTTTGCAGATGACACTAAACTGTGTAAAGTAATTAACACAGAAGAGGACAGTACACTGTATATATAGTACAGAGGACAGTATACTGTATATATACATAGTTTACATAGTAACATAGTTTATAAGGCCGAAAAAAGACATCTGTCCATCCAGTTCGGCCTGTTTTCCTACAAGTTGATCCAGAGGAAGGCAAAAAAAACCCCTGTGAGGTAGAAGCCAGTTTTCCCCACTTTAGGGAAAAAAATTCCTTCCCGACTCCAATCAGGCAATCAGAATTACTCCCTGGATCAACGACCCCTCTCTAGTAACTATAACCTGTAATATTATTACCCTCCAAAAATACATCCAGGCCCTTCTTGAACTCTTTTAGTGAACTTACCATCACCACCTCCTCAGGCAGAGAGTTCCATAGTCTCACTGCTCTTACCGTAAAGAATCCTCTTCTATGTTTATGTACAAACCTTCTTTCCTCCAGACGCAGAGGATGTCCCCTCGTCACAGTCACAGTCCTGGGGATAAATAGATGATGGGAGAGATCTCTGTACTGACCCCTGATATATTTATACATAGTTATTAGATCTCCCCTCAGTCGTCTTTTTTCTAAAGTGAATAAGCCTAATTTTGATAATCTTTCTGGGTACTGTAGTCCACCCATTCCAGTTATTACTTTAGTTGCCCTCCTCTGAACCCTCTCCAGCTCTGCTATGTCTGCCTTGTTCACAGGAGCCCAGAACTGTACACAGTACTCCATGTGTGGTCTGACTAGTGATTTGTAAAGTGGCAGGACTATGTTCTCATCACGGGCATCTATGCCTCTTTTATATATAGTACAGAGGACAGTACACTGCTACAGATGGATCTGGATAGACTGGAGGCTTGGGCAGAGAAGTGGCAGATGAGGTTTAACACTGACAAATGTAAAGTTATGCATATGGGAAGGAATAATGCAAGTCACCAGTACATACTAAATGGTAAAGCACTGGGTAACTGACATGGAAAAGGACCTAGGAATTTTAGTGAACAGCAAACTAAGCTGTAGAAACCAGTGTCAGACAGCTGCTGCCAAGGCCAATAAGATAATGGGTTGCATCAAAAGGGGCATAGATGCCGGTGATGAGAACATAGTCCTGCCACTTTATAAATCACTAGTCAGACCACATATGGAGGACTGTGTACAGTTCTGGGCTCCTGTGAACAAGGCAGACATAGCAGAGCTGGAGAGGGTTCAGAGGAGGGCAACTAAAGTAATAACTGGAATTGGTGGACTACAGTACCCAGAAAGATTATCAAAATTAGGCTTATTCACTTTAGAAAAAAGACGACTGAGGGGAGATGTAATAACTATGTATAAATATATCAGAGGTCAGTACAGAGATCTCTCCCATCATCTATTTATCCCCAGGACTGTGACTGTGACGAGGGGACATCCTCTGCGTCTGGAGGAAAGAAGGTTTGTACATAAACATAGAAGAGGATTCTTTACGGTAAGAGCAGTGAGACTATGGAACTCTCTGCCTGAGGAGGTGGTGATGGTAAGTTCACTATAAGAGATCAGGAGGGGCCTGGATGTATTTCTGGAGGTAATAATATTACAGGTTATAGTTACTAGAGTTGGGTCGTTGATCCAGGGAGTTATTCTGATGCCTGATTGGAGTCGGGAAGGTATTTTTTTCCCCTAAAGTGAGGAAAATTGGCTTCTACCTCACAGGTTTTTTTTCCTTCCTCTGGATCAACTTGTAGGAAAACAGGCCGAACTGGATGGACAGATGTCTTTTTTCGGCCTTACAAACTATGTTACTATGTTACTAGTATACAGTTACATGTTAAATCTTCATCATGGAATTCGATTTCTGACAAATACACAAACACTTTCTCCAAATTGTAGGACACATTCTTCCAAAATATACGTTAGCATAAAACCTGTCCCTTTTGTGGTGCTGTTGGCAACTATGCTGTAAGAGTTATTTAACCACCTTTTTACTGCGGTCATTTATGGGCCTTAATCCTGAGAAAGTTTTATGGCGCTGTAAAATATTAAACTATGTCCAGGATGAGGTTGATCAGCTGTGGGTCGGGTACTTGGTTGTTAGTGGACAAACATTACTGTTCCAAGGCCCAACACAGCGTGCAGGTTAAAGGGTTAATATTCTAAATGTATTTTCCGACAGAAATATGTAAATATGTCTGAATAATGTTTAAAGAAGAACTCCCGCAAAAAATTTTATGCAATGTCCTGCTAGAAATGTGCATGATGTAATCTGTAGTGAATGTCATTTTCTTACCAGTGTCTGTATTTGTGAGTTATATCTCCCTGATGCTTCTCATCTGTGTCATGTGACCAGAAATCAGACTCACCAGATAACACAGCATCTTATGTGTGGACAGGAAGTCTAATTCTCTATGCATTCCTATGGGAGCCTCACTCTGAGTCTCATAGGAATGAATAGAGAAGTAACTGACTTCCTGTCCTGGGTCAGTTGGAAGTCAGGGAGTTGGTCACATGACCCAGCTACAATTAGAAGAGAGGGGATAACTCATAAATACAGTCTCTGATAAGAAGATTGCATTCACTACAGATTATATCATGCACCTTTCTAACAGGTCAGAGAATAAAATATTTAGCGGGAGTTCTTCTTTAATATTACCTTACATTCTCAGAATGGGATGAGCTGTATAGAAGTGCCGTCGTCTGACTTCTCGAGGTACTTGGTGTCCCATTTTTTGGATATTGACAGTACTCCAGAGATGGTGCTCAGTGCTGTGACCGTAAAAATCTTCGATCACACAACTGCACGTGCATTATGTATTTGATCACATTTATTAGTCCTGCATTAAGAACTAAAACAATTTTATATCACTGAAAATACTGCAGATGGTCATTTTCATGAAGAAAGTAGCAAGGGATATAGACAAGGAGGACTTGTGTGACGGGAGAGTATTAGGAGAAGGATAGGGAGTATGGACGATAAAGGTCCATGTAACCGAACAGATATCCGTATTCACCGCGATTGTTGTAAATGATAACAGACGTGTAATTACACATAAATAATCGTTCTAAATTAATCCAGACCTATTTAATAATGTCTATGGTGCAAACAATTCACGTTTATATACACAATGTCATAATGGCCAGAGATTATTTTTAGGTTTGCAGAGTCAATAATTCACTGGATCATAAGCGTTTTTTTTAGGAGCCGTACTATTGCAATTATTGTGCGCACTTACCAGTTTGCATCAGAATTGGAACTATTATTTCAAGGAAGAGGGAAAAATAAATGTATTTGTGTAAGTATTGAATGAAAGACAAGATAAAGGCAGGTGTGACAGGAAACAATAGAAAGGCAGGGGTGACAAAAGAAAAAAGAGAAAGACAATAAAAAAAACAAAGGAGACAAGAAAAAGAGGAGAGTGGAGGAGATAGAGAAAAGAAAGGCAGGGGAGACAACAAAAAAAGAGAAGGGCAGGGGAGACAAAAGAAAAAAGAGAAAGACAAAAAAAACAAAGGAGACAAGAAAAAGAGGAGAGTGGAGGAGTTAGAGAAAAGAAAGGCAGGAGAGAAAACAAAAAAGAGAAGGGCAGGGGAGACAAAAGAAAAAAGAGAAAGACAAAAAAAACAAAGGAGACAAGAAAAAGAGGAGAGTGGAGGAGATAGAGAAAAGAAAGGCAGGAGAGACAATAAAAAAGAGAAGGGCAGGGGAGACACAACAAAAAAGAGAATGGTGGTAGGATAGACAGGAAAAAATAGAAAGGCATGGAGGACCAGAAAAAAGAGGAAGGTGGAGGGTTTAAGATAAAGAGAAAGGCAGGAAAAATAGGAAGAAAAGAGAAAGGCCAGGAGACAAAAAGACAGGAAGAGGGAGGAAACAGGATAAAGAGAAAGACAGGATGAAAACAGAAAAGAAAGGGAGACAAGAAAAAAGGCAGGAGATACAAAAAAAAATAAGGCGGGGAGACAGGAAAAAAAAGGCAAGATAGATAAGAAAAAAAATCGTGAGGCAGAAGAGACAAGAAAAAAAAGAAAACGCTTTAGGGGGGAACAGAAATGTAGGGGAGATGTGTACAGTGATTTGGTCAAAGAAATGAAAATAGGGCAGGGCTGACAGGAACACAGAAAGGTGAAGGCAAAAAAGGGGTAGAGATAGAAGATCAGGGGATACAGCACTATCAGTATATAGAAAATAAAGAAAACACATGGCAGGGATATATACGGAGCACATAAGAGCGTTAGAAAGTGGATGTGACTGTTCTGTGTCTACTGAACAGATCTGACTTGGGGTTACTCTTAAAGGGGTTCTCCGGGTTCAGAGCTTAACCAGATGCTCCCCTTGCCTTTGGCTGCATTGTGCAGAACAAGGTCTGTTTACAGCCGGTGACATACCGGGCTTCACATCACTATGCTAGGCAGAGACTGCCGCCTAGCAGTGGGCAAGGTGACATCACCTACACAAAAAGGTGGTCTGTAGCGCTGCCCTAGGCTGTTTTTTAGTGTACCACTAGTATACAGTAAAATACCTTCCCCCTGCCTCCCTGCATTGCCTGTAGTCAGCACTTACCTCTCACATAGGAATAGTAAAGTAGATTAGAATAATGTTCCCTAGCCCTATATTTAAGAGCGTTATCCAAGTTGCTCTGTGGTCTTCACCCTTCAACACTTATCTGTCTATTGCATATCTATTTATCTTCTATCTATCTATCTATCTATCTATCTATCTATTGTCTATCTATCAATCTATCCAGGGCCGTATTTCCAACTAGGCACCGGGGGCACGGTGCCTAGGGCGGCGGGTTGCGGGGGGGCGGCACCCCGCCGGGTTAATCAATAATAATCTTGTAAAAAAAAAAAAAAAAAAATTGTAAAACCATCCTGTATTTTTTTTTTTTTTTTTTTCCCTGGGGGGGGGGGGGGTGCTGTGGGAATACTAGCGAGCGCTTCCGTAATGGAAGCGCTCACTAGCCTGCAGGAGGAGGGGGAGTGAAGCGCTGGTAGCGCTGTACAGTACTTACCCCTCCTCCTGCTTGCCGGCGCTGCTGTGTCCTGACTGCCTGCAGCGTCAGGACGTACAGAGCGCCCTCTGACCTGACGCTGCAGGAGGTCAGGTGACTTCAGCGCGGGCCCCTGGAAGAGGAGAGAGCGGGGACACAGCCGGGACCAGAGGTAAGTTGTTTTTTTTTTTTCTTGTCTGATCTGAGGTCTGAAGTGGGGGCCACAAAGGGATTTGGGCAGAGTGGGGCATCTGAAAAGTGGCAACTGAATGGGGGGATCTGAAATGGTGGGGACACAATGGGGGGGGGATCTGAAAAGTGGCAACAGAATAGGGGAATCTGAAATGGTGGGACAGAATGGGGGGGGGGGTTCTGAAATGGTGGGACAGAATGGGGGGGGTTCTGAAATGGTGGGACAGAATGGGGGGGTTCTGAAATGGTGGGACAGAATGGGGGTGTTCTGAAATAGTGGGACAGAATGGGGGGTTCTGAAATGGTGGGACAGAATGGGGGGGTTCTGAAATGGTGGGACAGAATGGGGGGGTTCTGAAATGGTGGACAGAATGGGGGGGTTCTGAAATGGTGGGACAGAATGGGGGTGTTCTGAAATAGTGGGACAGAATGGGGGGGTTCTGAAATGGTGGGACAGAATGGGGGGGTTCTGAAATGGTGGGACAGAATGGGGGGGTTCTGAAATGGTGGGACAGAATGGGGGGGTTCTGAAATGGTGGGACAGAATGGGGGGGTTCTGAAATGGTGGGACAGAATGGGGGGGTTCTGAAATGGTGGGACAGAATGGGGGGGTTCTGAAATGGTGGGACAGAATGGGGGGGTTCTGAAATGGTGGGACAGAATGGGGGGGTTCTGAAATGGTGGGACAGAATGGGGGGGTTCTGAAATGGTGGGACAGAATGGGGGGGTTCTGAAATGGTGGGACAGAATGGGGGGGTTCTGAAATGGTGGGACAGAATGGGGGGGTTCTGAAATGGTGGGACAGAATGGGGGGGTTCTGAAATGGTGGGACAGAATGGGGGGGTTCTGAAATGGTGGGACAGAATGGGGGGGTTCTGAAATGGTGGGACAGAATGGGGGGGTTCTGAAATGGTGGGGACAGAATGGGGGGGGTTCTGAAATGGTGGGACAGAATGGGGGGGATCTGAAATGGTGGGACAGAATGGGGGGGTTCTGAAATGGTGGGACAGAATGGGGGGGTTCTGAAATGGTGGGACAGAATGGGGGGGGTTCTGAAATGGTGGGACAGAATGGGGGGGTTCTGAAATGGTGGGACAGAATGGGGGGTCTGAAATGGTGGGACAGAAATGGGGGGTCTAAAATGGGGGCCAGAAAAGGTGTTCTGACATGGGCAGAAGGTAGGGGGGGGGTCTGACATGGGCCCCAGAAGGAGAGTTCTATATGGGGGCCACAAGAGTATGATATGGGGCCAGAAGGGGGGGGGTATGATTGGGGATCTAATTAGGGGTCTTAAGGAGGTCTGATTAGGGGCCTGAAGGGTCTGACTGGGGGTCTAGAGGGGTCTGATTGAGGGTCTGGGGGTCTAATGAGGATCTGATAGGGGGTCTGGAGGTCTAATGGGGGGTCTGATTGAGTGTCTGGGGGTCTAATGAGGGTCTGATAGGGGGTCTGGAGGCCTAATGAGGGTCTGATAGGGGGTCTGGAGGTCTAATGGGGGTCTGATAGGGGGTCTGGAGGTCTAATGAGGGTCTGATAGGGGGTCTGGAGGTCTAATGGGGGTCTGATAGGGGGTCTGGGGGTCTAATGTGGATCTGATAGGGGGTCTGGGGGTCTAATGAGGGTCTGATAGGGGGTCTGGAGGCCTAATGAGGGTCTGATAGGGGGTCTGGAGGTCTAATGAGGGTCTGATAGGGGGTCTGGAGGCCTAATGAGGGTCTGATAGGGGGTCTGGAGGCCTAATGAGGGTCTGATAGGGGGTCTGGAGGTCTAATGGGGGTCTGATAGGGGGTCTGGGGGTCTAATGAGGGGCTGATTGGGGCTTTGGAGGTCTAATGAGGGTCAGATATGGGAGTTTGGAGGTCTAATGGGGGTCTGTAGATGGGGGGTCTCATCTGGGGTTTGATATGGGGATCTGATCTGAAAGGTAAGGGGGGTACTGTTTCTGTGTGGTGCCTGTATTTTCAGGGGGGCTGTTTCTGTAGTATAGTATGGGGGGTGGGCAGGGTGAGATGTTGAGAAGGTGAGAGGATGATGGAAAAGTAGGAAAGTAAGATGTCTGTTTGTTGAACTCTTCAGAGACGAGGCACAGCTGAAAGAAGTCACCATGGTGGTCTGGTCTGACAGAAGAAGAGGAAAGAAAACGTCATCAGAGAAGAGAAGTCACTGGATGTAAGAGGTACATATGTGGCGCTGTATGCTCTGTATGCTCTGTAGTGCTGTATGAAATGTTTTCCAAGTCTATCTTTGAAGGGGTTGTCTTTTTTTTTTTTTTTTGTACGAGCGCTGCCTTCTCTGCTCTGTTTACTGCTCTTCACTGCAAATTCTATGGCGAGCAGGTGAACAGAGCAGAGAAAGCAGCTCTCATATGAGCTCTGCTCTCTCTTCAAACAGCTGATCGTCAGGGTGCCGGAGGACCCCAGCCAATCTGATATTGATGACCTATAGTGAGGATAGGTCATTAGTAGTAAAAAGAGGACAACCCCTTTAACAGTAGGACTAGAGGGAAGGGATTAGGTTGAGAATTTGGGGTGGGGGGGGGGGGGCGTTTTAATATTTACCTTGGGCATCAGAAAATCTAGGTGCACCAGCGGCAGGTGGGGGGGGGGGGGTACAGACTGAGGGTAGTTGGGTGTATGGGGATGGTGGGGTAGTTGGGCGGGGGTTAATTGGCTTGGCAGAGGACCATTTTCAGTATCCAGGGGGTTGGGGGGGAGGATAGGTCACTGTAATAAGTCCAGGAGGAGGCTACTATGGGGGGTGGGGGTAACGAGGCTACTATGGGGTTGGGGGGCTACTAAGGAGAGGCTACTATGCTACTGTGGGGGGAGGAGGCTACTATGGGATGGGGGGGACTGAGGAGAGGCTACTATGCTACTATTTGGGGGCGTGGGGGAATGGGTCACGTTGGGGGGGGGGGGGCGTCATCACAGAGAGTGCCTAGGGCAGCATGAACCCTAAATACGCCCCTGAATCTATCTATCTATCTATCTATCTATCTATCTATCTATCTATCTATCTAATCTATCTCATATCTATCTATCTATCTATCTATCTATGTATCTATCTATCTATCTAATATCTATCTATCTAATATCTATCTATCCTATCTATCTATCTATCTCATATCTATCTATCTATCTATCTATCTATCTATCTATCTATCTATCTCATATCTATCTATCTATCTATCTATCTATCTATCTATCTATCTATCTATCTCATATCTATCTATCTATCTATCTATCTCATATCTATCTATCTATCTATCTATCTATCTATCTATCTATCTCATATCTATCTATCTGTCTATCTATCTATCTATCTATCTATCTATCTATCTATCTATCAGATATCTATCTATCTCATATCTATCTATCTATCTATCTATCTATCTATCTATCTATCTCATATCTATCTGCCCCTTTACACTGCTCAATTCAGCAGACGATTATCGGGAAGTAAGCGTTCCTTCCTGGCACTCGCCTGCTCGGCAGTTGAGGAAATCACTGTTATTGCATGCGGCGATCTCCTCCACAGTATGGGGAGCAGTGATCACTAATGCCATCACTCATTTCCATACAGAATCATTGTTTGCCAGCGGCAGAAGTTGGTTAGACTGCACAATCTGCCGTCAGCAACAACGAATTAGGTGACCACATGAGCGTTTTACTCACTGATCAGGTAATCAGTGGCCCCTTTACTCCAGCAGATTGTCACTAATGAGTGTTCCTACGCTCTGCCCGATCTGCTCAGGGCCTTATCTACTGCATATCTATCCACTCCTTCTCCACTCACCGCCGCCTGTATGTCAGCAGCAGCCCCTGCACTTAGTGCACTGCCTGTGACATCACAGTGAGTCAGCGGCTGCTCTACTACAGTACTTACAGCGCCTGCTCGGGCAGGGAGCCTATTGTAGGATAATTGCGGTATACTCGCTGTCTCCTTGGAGGCATCAACAATAGGGGGAACTTTCTGCAAACAGCAGCTGCCCTGAGATTGAATCAGTCGCTGATTTACTGAGCAGAATGGGCATCAATCAGTTCCTGGCCGTGCCATAATAAATGCCATGGAAAGTTTTCTTTTAATTTTTTACTTTTAAATAATTCTCAAGCGCCTTTTGATCCTTTGGATGGGACATGGAAACCATGGAGATATCAGAGTTCAAGCTGCAATGTGGCCCAGATCTCCGCTGTGAGAACCAGTCCTCACGAATGCCCCTCTGCCATGTGTGTGAGACGTGTGTGTTGGCCACCAAGCTCGCTGCCACCAAAGAACTGTTTGTAAGAGCCGGGCACGGATCCCAAAGAAAGTTCCTATTTGGGATCATCCGGAGATTCAGGAGCCTGGAGCTGCTGCTTTATATGGAGAAAGTGCTGGAGCCCGCTCTGGGCAAAGACTTTACTTACAGCCGGTCCCGGATCAACCCCAGCCTGGCACAGGACTTCAGTACCAGCAGCTCGGACCGGGCACTCAACAAGCACCTGCTGCACCAGTTTATGACGGAGACCTGGGAATGGTTCAGGAGCGGATCTTATTGGACCAAAGCCAACTATGCCCTGCTTCTGCTGCAGATGTGCGGCTCCCACCTCCTGCAAAGCGCTGCCAACTTAATCCATGTACTGATTGCCCAGGAGGGGCAGCAAGCAGGTAATCAGCAGGTGCACCCCCTAGAACTGGCATTATACGTATTGCTATAGGATAGGTCTCACTGTGCACTACCTACAGTACATGCAAAGTTGTAAATGTACGCCCTGTTTTTCTGGACTACTTACCACCCATCTCACCCTACGGCTGCATTCACATTCTATGGGAATGACTGTACAGACCTCCATTTTTTGTACTGGCATTTTTATTTCCACATGCAGTGGTTCCATGTTTTAGTTTTAGTTTTTTTTTTTTTTTTTGCTAGGTGTAAGTCTATGGGAATGACTGTACAGACCTGCATTTTTTGTACTGCCATTTCTATTTCCACATGCAGTGGCTCCATCTTTTTAGTTTTTTTTTTTTACTAGGTATAAGTCTATGGGAAAGACTGTACAGACCTATGTTTTTTGTACTGGCATTTTTATTTCCACATGCAGTGGCTCCATGTTTTTTTTTCTAGGTGTAAGTCTATGGGAATGACTGTACAGACCTGCATTTTTTGTACTGCCATTTCTATTTCCACATGCAGTGGCTCCATCTTTTTTTGCTAAGTGTAAGTCTATGGGAATGACTGTACAGACCTGCATTTTTTGTACTGGCATTTTTATTTCCACATGCAGTGGCTCCATGTTTTTTTTTCTAGGTGTAAGTCTATGGGAATGACTGTACAGACCTGCATTTTTTGTACTGCCATTTCTATTCCCACATGCAGTGGCTCCATCTTTTTTTTGCTAAGTGTAAGTCTATGGGAATGACTGTACAGACCTGCATTTTTTGTACTGGCATTTTTATTTCCACATGCAGTGGCTCCATGTTTTTTTTCTAGGTGTAAGACTATGGGAATGACTGTACTACAGACCTGCATTTTTTTAGTACTGCCATTTTTATTTCCACATGCAGTGGCTCCATGTTTTAGTTTTTTTTTTTGCTAGGTGTAAATCTAAGGGAATGACTGTACAGACCTGCATTTTTTGTACTGGCATTTTTATTTCCACATGCAGTGGCTCCATGGTTTTTTTTTTTTTTTGCTAGGTGCAAGGCTCTGGCTTTGAAATTTTTTCACTTATCTGCTAGCATTTTGTGCCATAGATATAAAGTTTGGTCTTCAATAGTTTAAAGGGTCATTCCCCTCTTGGACAATGGGGGTATATCGCTAGGATATGCCCCCGTTGTCTGATAGGTGCAGGTCCCACCTCTGGGACCCACACCTACAACGAGAACGGAGCAGCTGCCCTCCATCCATTTCAATGGGACCTGTTCTTGTGATAAGAGTGGGTTCCAGAAGTCGGATCTGGACGCGACCCTTCCAAACCTAAAATTTGGCATAGGTATAGTCAGCATACCGGGGGACCTCCATTCCTCCTATGCTTCATTCATTTTGATTATCCATTGGATTCCTTTCTCTAACTTTCTCTACATGATAAATGCCACTTACTGAAGTGAGACAACCCCTTTAAAGGGTTATTCCAGTTGTTACAAGTTATCCCCTATTCACTGGATGGTTGATAACTATTAGATCGGTGGGGGTCCTACCGCTGGGACCTCTACTGATCACAAGAATGGGGACCCCATACCAAAAGAGCTGCAGGTTGGGCATAGACACTGCCGCACCATTCACCTCAGTGGTAATGCCGGAGACCGCCGAGTACAGCACTCTGGGACTCACAAAGAGATGACTGGAGCGGTAATTTACATACGTGTCCTGCCGCTGTGTTCATTTCAGGGGGCTCCTGGGGTAAGCGGTTCCCATTCTCCAATGATGCTATAACTTATAACAACCAGAATACCCCTTTAAAGGGGTTTTTCCAGGATTCTACTACTGATGACCTGTCCTCAGGATAGGTCATCAGTATCTGATCGGTGGAGATCCCCAGCAATCAGCTGTTTGAGAAGGTACAGGCGCTCCTGAGAGCACCGCTACCTTCTCGCAGCTTACCAGGCACAGCGCCATACATTGTATAGTGGCTGTGCTTGGTATCGCACTCAGCCTCATTCACTTGAATGGGGCTGAGCCGCTCCTAGGCCACGTGACCGATGAACGTGACGTCATTGGCCTAGGAAAAGCTAAGAGAAGGCCGCGATGCTCAAGGGAGCGCCACGGCCTTCTCAAACAGCTGATCGCCGGGGGTCCTGGGTGTTGGACCCCCACAGATCAGATACTGATGACCTATCCTGAGGATAGGCCATCAGTAGTAAAATCCTGGAAAACCCCTTTAATAAGCTGAGTGTTTGCTGCATGTTTTCCCGCCAAATAAAAAAATGCAGCAAACACGGCACAGCTTTATTCGCTTCAAAATGCAGAGTGTGAACGCAGCCATAGTAGTTAACACAGGAACCCGTCTATTTTGCTCCTATTTTGATCTAACGGCATGAAATGTGATCAGTCTCCCTACCTGGAAACCATGGCTTTATGCTGCTGTCAGCGCTTGCGGAAATGGCTTTATAAATCTTTAATTCCCTTTCCCTTGAGAGACCTGGTCTGACTTGACTTTCACTTGGCTCGACAACTGTCAAAAATATTGAAAATCCTTAGAAAAATGCAAATACGGTGGTAATGCTTTAATCATGTATCTGATGATCGTTGTATTTACCTACCTCCACTAGGGGGAGCATCTGACACAGATTTATACAGTAATACTGAGTACAAAGGGGCTGTATAAATCAGTATGCAGTGAGCTCCCCCTAGTGGCTGCCAGTATTTTATCATATAATTGTATGGCTATGTAAAGCGAAGCAAGGGATTGGAAGTCAGATCATGAAATTAATCAGACTACAAATTATGAATTATTTTTGGAATTTTTTAAATGCATTCCAAGCTGAACCTTTTCCATATTTGCTCATCTAGGCGCTCAAGAATGGCATGAGGATAAGCTGAAGGAATCTGGTAAAACACAGGACTGCACTCAAGACGACCCGTCTCTTATGGTGGTGCCTACTTCCTTCCAGTCAACATCCGGTGTCAGGAAATACAAGGACTTCATTCGCGGCCTCCCCGTGCATCTCTCCAAAAAAATTCTAGGTATCATATGTAACCCTCTAAAACCAACACAGGATGGGCTGCCTCCATTACTCTGAGATGTTCTGCCGCTTTCCTTCTAGGGTACTTGAAGAAGAAGGACCTCTTTAGCTGTGTTTTTGTGTCTCATCACTGGTGCTACCTGACCAAGGACCTTCTCCAGGACCTGGAAGCCGAGACACTTGTGAGGAACGAAGCTATGATCCTGCAGGTACGAGAACTACAACCAAGGATGTCCGGAAACTGGGACTGGGACTCTTGACAACAGGAAATGACAGAGAACAGAGTTGTCAGACCTAATATTCTAACCTGGCTGACACCCTCAGTGGCAGTATCTAACCATATTTACAAGACTCTACTGAAGGGCATAGGTTAGGCTACTTTCGAACTAGCGGTAGCTGTTCCCCTGCTGGATCCATGGTACTGCAAGTCCACCGTGCTGGCGGAAGTCCGCTACAGCCCCTTTCACTATAATGGGGGTGGATCGGCGGTCCGGCCGCAGCACAGCAAACATGCTGAGAGGAGGCTGGAATAAAACTACAACATGCTGAGATTTTTATTCCAGCCGCCTCCCGGCATGTTTGCCGTGCTGCGGCCGGACCGCCGATCCACCCCCATTATAGTGAATGGGGACGGAGCAGACTTCCGCCAGCACGGTGGACTTGCGGTAACACGGATTCGGTAGGCTGTTCCCCTGCCAGAAAAGGCTACCGCTAGTGTGAGAGTAGCCTTACCATTTGCTAATAGGGTCAAAGTCTGACAACTTTAACACCTGTCGCTTCCTGTTGTCAAGAAGCCGCTGGGAGGGAGAAGAGACCCTGATGATTAAGGGCTCATTCACACGACCGTATTTTCTTTCCATTTCAATTCCGTTTTTTTTGCACACCGTATGCGGAACTATTCATTCCGCAAAAAAAAAAAGGAAGGTACTCTGTGTGCATTTTCTTCCGTATGTTTGTTTTTCCGTTCCGCAAAAAAATAGAACATGTACTATTATTGTCCGCATTATGGAGAAGTATAGGACTGTTCTATTAGGGGACAGCTGTTCCGCTCCGCAAAATACGGAATGCACATGGATGCCATCCGTATTTTTTTGCGGATCCGTTTTTGCGGATCCGTTTTTTCATACGGTCGTGTGAATGAGCCCTTAAATTGTCAATTAAAGTTGGAGACTCCATTTGGAAGGTGAGATTCCAGCTACTGTGCGAATATGTCTGCTTAGTGTCTGTTCACACAGGCCTCCGACATATAGCTCCGCCATATGCTGTCCATAGGCTCCCATGGCGAAAAAACGAACACCACGCAGTATACGTTTTTTGATGGATGCCACTGCATGGACTAGCATGGCAGAAAAATACCGCACACAACATATACTAAGCAGTCTTGGCCTCCATGAACGCATTACATGTATGTGTCGTATTTAATACTATTTCTCTCTGACAGGGAACCTCATACAAGGGGGTCAGCATTTCGTATGCCAAAATCCAACCAGTTCCGGTACCGAAAGTTGGTGAAGATGGCAACGCGTTACCAAGGCTTGAGAAGTACTACCAAGGGACAAAGGTGGGAACAACAATTAAAAAAAGAATGGTCTCTCAGCAGCAAGAGTATGCAGATCTAGTAGTAAGTGACAGATAGTTAAGGGAGCTTTGTTCACAGCAGTACAGAGTATTTCAGGACAGGAGCATGCCGATCTTGTGGTAGGTGACAGATAGTGAAAGGAGCTTTTTTTTTTTTTTTTTACAGCAGGTACAGAGTATTTCAGGAGAGGGCTATGCGCTATGCTGATCTTGTGGGAGGTGACTGACAGTGGAAGGAGCTTTTGTTCCCAGCAGCACAGAGTATTTCAGGAGAGAAATGTACTAATCTTTTGGGAGGTGACACAGTGGAAGTAGCTTTTGTTCACAGCAGTACAGAGTATTTTAGAAGAGGAGTGTCTTGTGGGAGGAGACAGATAGTGGATGCAGCTTATGTTCACAGCAGTACAGAGTATTTCAGGAGACAAATGTGCTGATCTTGTAGGAGGTGGCACAGTGGATGGAGCTTTTGTACCCAGCAGCACAGAGTATTTCAGGAGAAGAGTGTGCTAATCATGTGGAAGGTGACAGATAGTGGATGGAGCTTATGTTCACAGCAGCACAGAGTATTTTAGGAGAGGAGTGTTTTGATCTTGTGGGAGGTGACAGATGGTGGATAGAGCTTTTCTTCCCAGCAGCACAGAGCATTTCAGGAGAAGAGTGTGCTAATCACGTGGAAGGTGACAGATAGTGGATGGAGCTTTTGTTCACAGCAGCACATAGTATTTCAGGAGAAGAGTGTGCTGATCTTGTGAGAGGTCATACAGTGGATGGAGCGTTTGTTCCCAGCAGCACAGAGTATTTCAGGAGAGGTGTGCTAATTCTCCAGGAGACTCTGAC
Organism: Rhinella marina; assembly: GCA_900303285.1. Lineage (NCBI taxonomy): Eukaryota > Metazoa > Chordata > Amphibia > Anura > Bufonidae > Rhinella > Rhinella marina. The sequence continues at coordinate 127,665 of ONZH01009140.1, read as the reverse complement.
CCCGCAGAGTTGTAATTCGGGGGGTTATACACTGCTATACACTGCTGTATGTAAGCCTCATGTATGATCTCCTGCAGGCTGGAGAATGTCTGGAAGCAGCGTATGCAGAGGTGGAGACGGAGGCCGTGTCCATGGAGGAGAGGAACCTGTTCTGTGGATCCTACAACGTCCTCATTCTCACAGGACAGTAGGTGGACATATAGATCAGCCCTGGGGTGGCAGGGGGCAGTATTTTCTACCCTACATTTTTCCTCTACCCTTTAGAGGTGACCCCCACAGAGTGATCCATTTTGATGGGGGGCGGCTGGTGGCTGTTGGCTCGAGAGATCGCAAGGTCAAGCTATACGACATGGCGGACATGGCGCAGATCCCACCGCTGATTCAAGGGCACGCCGGGAGCATCCGTGTGGTGCGGCTGTGTGAGGAGAGAGGCTTCGTATTCAGCGGAGGGTTTGATCTCAGTATAAGGTATGACGGAGGAACGGAATGCCAGCTGTGGAAGGCGGCCATGTTGTCCCTAGGCCAATAAGCTGAGAAGATTGAGTCATTTACATGCATTGGGGGTGGAGGTAGCACGCCATGACTGGTGTTTCTTAGAGGTTTGTCATCATTACAGATTCTCTACGAGACACTAACCATTGGTTTATGCTCCCCGGCCTTTTATTTAGTATGAAATGTCCCATCTGTCTTAGAGACACAGGTTGCTGCTGTGTGACCATGCTTTACACTGCATGTCTGCTCCATCAGAGCAAACCTAAGACTGTGACTCCAGATTAGGATCTGTTTCCATCTTGTTTATGGCTACATCAGAGGTACACGTCGGGGGTATTCCCCTGGCTAATGTTCCTCTGCCGGTACAGACTACCACACTTTGTACCAGAGATGTGTACACAGCCTTAAAGGGGTCGTCTCACTTCAGCAAGTGGCATTTATCCTGTAGAGAAAGTTAATACAAGCCACTTACTAATGTATTGTGATTCTCCACATTGCTTCCTTTGCTGGCTAGATTAATTTTTCCATCACATTATACACTGCTCGTTTCCATGGTTACGACCACCCTGCAATCTATTAGTGGTGGTCGTGCTTGCATACAATCGGAAAAGGCGTTGGCCTCTCTGGTGGCCGGGACCATGGGAGTGCACATAGGCTGGTGCTTTTACCTATAGTGTGCAAGCACGACCACCACTGATGGATTGCAGGGTGGTCTGTAACCATGGAAACAAGCAGTATATAATGTGATGGAAAAATGAATCCAGCCAGCGAAAGAAGCAATATGGACAATCACAATACATTAGTAAGTGCCTTGTATTAACTTCCTCTACGTGATAAATGTGGTTTGATGGAGTGAACAAACCCATTTAAAGGGGTTGTCCAGGAATAGATAAACATGGCAGCTGTCTTCCAAAAACAGCACCCCCCACCCCCCCTGTCCACAGGGTGGATCTGGTATTGCAGCACAGCTCCATTGGACTCAATGGATCAGAGATGAAATACCACAAACAACCTGTAGACAGGGGTGGTGCTGTTTTTGCATGAAAGCAGCCATGTTTTTCTAATCCCGGACCATGGGCGGATTGGCCATAGACGTTACAGGGAAATTTCCCGGTGGGACGTCTGGACCCTCCTATTGTCCAGCCAGTGGAAGTTTTTGAGGATGTATTTTGTCCTGCTGGCAGTATATTGTGATGGACTGTGGTATTTGGCTCTGTTGGGGCGGTGTAATGTGCCACAATATGGTATTGCTGGCCCAGTCTTCCATCAATTTGGACCCAACTACAAAACGGGGCCACTTTTAGTATTTTTTCCAGGGCCACTTCAAGTTCCCAGTCCACCTCTCTCCCGGACAATCTGCTCTTTTTGTCCTGTGTCCTTTTCCTATTCTTTACACTGCAGTGTGCTCCGTGTGAGCCCTGTCCGGTGTCTTTCACTTACCTGTGACTTACCGTGCGTCTGATGGGGGATCTGTAGTGACGACGTCTATACTTCTCCTCTGTCTTGCAGGCAGTGGGATCTGCACAGCGGAGCGTGCCTCAGGATCTATCACGGACACATGAAGACCATAACATGCCTGGACGTACAAGACGACTTGCTGGTTTCTGGAGCTAAAGACGGACTGGTAAAAGGTCAGACAGGACCTGGAGTGTAATAATCATTGGCCATGTGCATCTAATACATAAAAAAGAAAGCAAATTGTCTTGGTTAAGAAAACGTTCCTCCGTTTTGTGTCCACAGCTCCTATGCAGACTTAGGCCTCGTTCACATTTCCGTGAAAAAAACATATGTGTTTCATCTGTGAAGATGTCCTTGAAGGATACGTGGTTGGTCCGTATTTACCATCCGTAATTCACTGACGTTGCTCAGCTGAAAATTTTCAAAGAATCTCCTATTAGGGTCCATTCACACGTCCGTATGTTTTAATCCGCAAATCTGCGGAACGGAATGCAGAACCATTCATTTCAATGGCTCCGCAAAAAACGCGGACAGCACACAGAGTGTTCCGTTCCGTTATGCAGATCCGCATATAAGATAAAGCTTGTCCTACTTTTGTCCGCATTATGCGGTCCGTGGTCCCATTGTAGTCAATGGGTCCGCAAAAAATGCGGATGATATGCGGAATGCATCAATATGTCATCCGCAATTGCGGATCCGTTTCCAGGAAATAGAAGGAAATACCCTACCAACGCATATTCCTCCTTCTGTTTTTTTTTTTTTTTTGCTGAAAAACGGAACGGATGCGGATGTACAATTGGTAAAAACGGAAGGTTTTTGGGGAAGCACGGATCCGCAAAAAACGGAACGAAAATCTGGAAAAGAAAAATACGGACGTGTGAATGAAGCCTTAGTCATCCGTAAAAAACTGACGCAACACGGACACAATACAGATGTGTGTCAGTGATTTTCACGGACCCATAGACTTCAATGGGCGTGCTTGAAAAATACTGAAATGTGAATGGATACATTTATGTATGGATGCGTGTGCTGTCCACAGAAAATGCGGACAGCATACGTCAGTGAAAAACGGAAATGTGAACGAGGCCTTAGGGTGCCTTCACAGGCGGCAGATTTTGCGGCATTCATTTCCAATGGGGCCGCAAAAGATGCGGACGGCACACAGTGTGCCGTCCGCATCTGCACTTCCGGTCCGCGGCCCTGCAAAAAAATAGAACATGTCCTATTCTTGTCCGCAGCCATGGACAAGAACAGGCAGAGCCGGCCACGCACATGGCCAGTGTCCGTGTTTTGCAGATCCGCAATTTGCGGACCGCAAAACACTTACGGACGTCTGAATGAAGCCTTAAAGGGGTTCTGCAGTTGTTTAAAACTGATGATCTATCCTCTGGATAGATCATCAGTAGAGATGAGCGAACGTGCTCATAACGAGCACTGTACCGCTCGGCTCCCCTGCGCTCGCATGGGCGCAGGCAGCCGCTTCCGTCCTGCCTCATCTCTAATCATCAGCATCTGATCGTCGGGGGTCCGACACCCGGGACCCCCGCCGATCAGCTGTTTGAGAAGGCAGGCAACGGCGCTACAGGAGCGCCACGGCCTTCTCTGTGTTTACCTCAGGCCTAGTGACGTCACGACTACTATCACTGGCCTGGGCGGGGCTAAGCTCCATTCATGTGAACAGAGCTTAGCCCCGCCCAGGCCAGTGATAGTAGTCATGACGTCACTGCCTTCTCGAACAGCTGATCGGCGGGGGTCCCGGGTGTCGGACCGCCGCCGATCAGATGCTGATGATCTATCCAGAGGATAGATCCTCAGTTTTAAACAACTGCAGAACCCCTTTAAGGTGACTGGAACTGATTTTCAGTTGCAGAATTTTCTGCCACAAAATCTGCCACATGTGAAACACCCTTATGTTTCCATGGTTACTGACTCCAAACAAGCCCTGTGTGGTCTGACCCTGCCGTCATCTCTAACAAGAAGATGGTAGAGGGAGCAGACGAAGGGTGAAATCAAACGCTGCAGATCAGGGTCTTGAAAATGGCAGCCACGTGTGGCGGAAAATATCTGCATGGAAAATGTATGTCAGTTCTGTTGTAGATTTGTTGCATTTTTTTCCGCCACTGATTTCAATGTACAGGGCGAATCCGCAGGCAAAATCCACAAGTAAGATGTGTACATTTTCCTTTCAAATCCAAGGTGGAAAAAGTCTGCCACATGTGGACACATATCTTCTGTCATTAAGGGGTTAAAATCAGCTTGAAAACTGCGTTGATTTGCGGCACAACTGCACGTCAGCGCCATTTTCATCCACATCACTGCCCGGCGGCCGCGCCACACATAGGAGCCACTGACACAAAACAGCAGATTTTTTTTTTTTTCAGGATTCTTTGCAAAGCTGCTTCATTCTTTTGGTTGCAAAAGTCTACATACCCTTTACATAGTCAGGTATTCGCCTCAGGTCTGCGCACAGCGGCGTCTTCCGATTTCTCCCACTGACTGATTCCTCTCTTCCTTGCAGTGTGGGACATCACTACCGGGAAATGTCTGCGGACTTTTAAACATAAGGACCCGGTTCTGGCTGTAAAGATGAGGGGCCGGTTAGTGGTGAGCGGCTGTGAGAAGGGTCTGGTCAAAATCTGGCACAGCGAATCCGCTGCATTACTCAAGGTGGGTGAGAAGAGCGTGCTCGCCCGTCATACCGTCACACAACTCAGCAACGACTTTTAGTAATAATATATCTAATGGGGGTTTTCTGTTCTGTCTGTAAAGTATCATATAGTGCAAAGCTCTGCAACTTTCTAATATACTTTATGTTTCAGTCTCAAGATCTCTGTTTGCTGTGAGTGAATGGAGATGGATGTACTTGTTTACATTGCTGTGGCGTACCTTCATAGCGACTATTACGGCCCCGGGGGACCCAGCACTGAACTCCTTCCCTTACTGATGTGAAAACCCTGCATTTTCATGCAGCCACCACTAGAGGGAGCTGATTACAGCTTCTAATATAGCCAACTGTAACTGCATAAACTCCTATACACAAGGCTCCCCCTAGTGGTGGCTGCAGGCAGCTTTCTAACATATGGAAAAGGAGACTTATCAGTGTGTTTATGGCAGTTGCTGAGAATTAGGGTGGCGCCATGTACATGAAGCACCTACTTAACCCTTTCAGCCCCGGAGTTTTTTTTTTTTCCCCATTTTCGTTTTGCGCTCCATAACTTTTTTATTTTTCTGTTCACGTAGCTGTATGAGGGCTTGTTTTTTTGCGGGACAAGTTGTACTTTCCAACGCCACCATTTAATATTGCCTATGATGTAGCGGGAAGCGGGAAAAAAATTCCGAATCGGGTGAAATTGAAAAACAAAAACGTAATTCCGCCACAGTTTTACGGGTTTTTTAATTTACGGCGCTTGATGTTCATTAAAACTGTTACCAGTTACTTTCATTCTACAGTCAGTACGAATCCAGCGATATCTAATATGTATAGTTTTTCTTGTGTTTTGATAGTGGTAAAATAATTATAAATTTGGATTTTTTTTTGTCATATTTTGACCCCTATAACTTTTTGGTATTTATGTGTAGGGAGCTGTATGGGGGCTCATTTTTGCGGGGCGATCTGAAGTTTTCATTTATACCATTCTGGGATGTGTATGACTTTTTGATCATTTTTTATTTTTATTTTTGCAAAAAAAAAGCGACAACAAAAAACGGCGAATCGGCTATTTTGACCCTTTTTTCCGTTTCGCTGTTTTCCATATGGGAAGGAAATTTTTATAATATGGGAAGGGGTTAAAGGAGTTATGCCGTGATTGATGTAAAAATGAATATCAGACGTCACACAGGACATGCCAATCTTTTTCTAACAAAGCTAGAACCAGCCCTGTACCTCACATGGATCCAGAGATCTCCCCAATAATCTCTCCATTTGTTCTAATAGATTTAGCTCAGGCTGACAGCTCAGGGGTGTGTCCTCTCTCAGGGGGCATGTCCTTTCTACTGCAGCTCTTTTCCTGTAACTGTCACAGCTTCTCACAGAAGACACAGATTTAAACTGAGCATGTGCGACCACCTAAGTGAGATGGACAAGAAATAAGGAAAAGAGAAAACAGCAGGTGGCGCTATACAGATAGATTTTAGTGAATAACTAAGTGGCTATACTAAATTTTTAATTACATGCAATTACAAAAGTATTCAGATCCAGGCACTGGTTTGAAATATGTAGAATTTTTTTATTTTATTTGTGGCACAACCCCTTTAATAACAATGAAAAAAAAACACTTTTTATTGCCGGGGAACTGACTGAACTGGCGTTTACTGGGGAGCCCATATTAAGTTTTGCTATGGGCCCCTATGATATGGTATACATCGCTGACATCCAGTGTCTGAACACCTGTCCACATGTGACACCCTTATGGATTGCAGTGGGTAAGCATAACTTAGGTCAGGATGGATGTTTACATTTACTGACAGCAAGCAGAGATCTTAACAGCTGATGGATTTTAGAAAGTTGCAGGATTTCCAGTGATTAGAGGTGTAGTATTTGTCCTTCATGCCCTCATATTCTGCACTTTTCTATTGATTAGACGTTACCAGGGCACCAGGGGGCTATAAAATGCCTGTCCTTTGACCGGTGGCACTTGGTATCAGGGAGTTCAGACGGATACGCCATTGCCTGGAGCATGATGGGAACTTTTCAGAAACGCTTAATGACCTTCAGGCATCCAAAGTAAGTCCGTCAATATTTATCGGAGGGGACACGCCCACAGCAGCCAGCAGAAAGCGTTCAATTTCCCTACAGCGCCACCATGGGGGAAAAGAAGCATTGCACAATTTTCGGTGGCTGTGACTATGGGCTACACACTGGTTCTTGGCTGTATTCTTGCAGGGAGGTGATGTGTCTGGAGCTGCTCTACCTCAGGGTCATCACAGGATGCGCTGACGGCAAAATCCGGGTATTTAATTTCCTCAATGGAGACTGCCTCCGAGTGATGAGAGCCAATAGCCGAGCCGACCCGGTGGCCGCACTGTGTATTCACGACAACAGGTAACAACATAATGTTCCAGCACAAGGCATACCTTAACCCTTAGGATACCGGAGGTTTTCTCATTTTTTCATTTTCATTTTTCTTCCCTATCTTCCTTGAGCCATAACGTTTTTATTTTTCTGTTCTGTATGAGGGCTTATTTTGGCCAGCTAAACTCATTCTTCTCTTTCCCAACATATTCCTGCAGCCACCACTAGAGGGAGCACAGTGCAAAGAGATTATACTGCTGTATGCAGGGCTGCGGAGTCGGAGTCGTGGAGTCGGTATAAAATGGACCGACTCCAAAAATGTAGAATAAATTGGTACAATGCTGTATGTGCTGAATATATTTTCATACGAATTTGGGAAAATGATTAAATGTCCTATAAATGTCTGTTCTGTTCCTGATCTAAGGATCTAGGCTTTTAGTTGAGATGAATGTGTGCTGCCCTTTATGTAGATGCTCAGTAGTGAAGCTCCTCTGCTACAGATCAGAGGAAAAGGGCACTGGGAAGAAATGGCTGTACTCATCTCAGATCTGTTAGAGAAAACAGGATGAAAGAGGTTTTCTCACTAGTTACAAAGATTAGCTTTCATCATAAAGGGACAGTTAAAAGAAGACAGTTTCTAAATCCATTGGTCAGTCATGAACTATAGACAGTTCAGCAGGTCTCTCACTGCACACAGGTTTCTATGGTAACCTGCAGACCAGAAAGACTGTTATCTAATAGGCTGAGAGCAGTGAAGAATGATGGGACTGAGCTCTGAGTGAGATTACCTGCAGTAAGCAAACGGTATAAGTGTTGTGAGGACCGAGAAGCATGGCTTTACCTGTAATTGTGTTAGAGATCACAATCTCCTGCTCTGTCAGAGTAAGTTTATATATGCTAATAACTGCTGGAGACCTGCCCACAGCCTGAGGAGACAGAGTGAGTGCAAACTGCCTGTCAGCCAGTGAATCATTGTGCTGATAAAACCCCTTTAAGGCAAATACTTTTTAGTATAACTAAACTTTCAATAAACTGTGCATAAATCACTTGTCCAGTGCATGTTCTCTCTGTATGCTTTATGTTTTAGTTTGCTTTTCCTCTGATGTAAAACACCTAGGGCCTTATGTGGGAAAACTGTCTAGGTGTAGAAGTTTCTTTGTTGCCCATAGAAACCAATTACAGCTATCCTTTCATTTCATATAGTGCTCTGGAGAAATGAAAGGGGAGCTCTGATTGATTGCTATGGGCAACAAAGAACGTCTTAGACCTAGACAGTTTTCATACATCAGGCCCTTACTGAGCTGTATCCAGAGAGAAGCCTGATACTGAAAGTTCAGAGTAAAGATATCCAGTAAAACATATATCACAGACATATCTGTAGTATTGATTTATGCAAAGTTTGTTTAAGGTTATCACTTCAACATGCTCCATGTATGAGGGAGTCAGAGTCGGAGTTAGGCGAAATTGAGGAGTCAGAGTCGGAGTTAGGGGAAATTGAGGAGTCAGAGTTGGAGTCGGGGCTTTGTCTTGCCGACTCCACAGCCTTGGCTGTAGGAGGGTTTATTTTGCCCAGCTGAACTCATTTTTCTGTGTCCTAACATATTCCTGCAGCCACCACTAGAGGGAGCTCAGTGCAAAGTGATTATACTGCTTCCGGTGAATTCAGTGGTAACTGTATACATTCCTGTGCACTGAGCTCCCCCTAGCTGTGGCTGCAGGCAGACGGTTTTATCACATACTGGTTGATGGGAAGCAGGAGACCTGGAGATGTATGGAGGAGATTTATCAATGTATGTATGGCAGTCGCCTGGTGAAAATACATTGATAAATCTGTGTATGCCCCTGACTGCGGTTTTCTGGCTGACACAATCTCTGACTATCTGTCTGGTTCTGATGTCTCTACTGGTATTATTGACAGACATGCGTCTACAGCACGTTCATAGCTCCAACCTATCTCCCTAAACTCTAGGATGGTGATCAATGTACTGACGAGCATCATGATCTTCCAGTTTGAGGAGGTCTCGTGGGATTACTCACAAGCTTCAGAACGAGTCCATGTCCTGAAAGAAAGGCAGCGCTTCCAAGAAGCCCCCATCAGGGTCAGGCCGTACAGCTATGTGCGTGCCCAGAGAATGAAACGCGTTGGATCCAGCAATAGGAAAATCTACCAGCAGGAAGAAGATGACAATGATCAGAGGACAAAGAGCCAGCTGTCCCACCATGCTCGAAGCCTGTCTGCAAGAAGCATGAAGAGAGCACATGGTAAGAGAGGAGCTGTAAAACTTATTACTACTGATACTTATTACTATTAATACTGATGTATAAACTAATATATAAAAAAAACACATCTATGTCTAATCCACACAAATCAGTACGTGAAGGACGCATACCGCTCATTGTAATCATACTCTGCTCTATTGCAGATTTACATATGGACTCCTTAAAACCAGCTACTTGGCCAGAATTAAGTAATTACCGCAGAAGCTTTGCTTACATTGATCTGCAACCGGAATTTTACAAAAAGCCTCCATCTGCATGCAGACCCCGCACAGCGAGTCCAGAGCTACGTAGCGGGACAGGTTCTGCTCCTGTCCTGAAGAAAAAGGAAGATTCTGGTACCAAAAATATTATTAAATGTACTCATTCAGATCAGTATTATAGTAGTTATATTCTTTTACATAGGAGCAGTATTATAGTAGTTATATTCTTGTACATAGGAGCAGTATTATAGTAGTTATATTCTTGTACATAGGAGCAGTATTATATTAGTTATATTCTTGTACATAGGAGCAGTATTATAGTAGGTATATTCTTGTACATAGGAGGCAGTATTATAGTAGTTATATTCTTGTACATAAGAGCAGTATTATAGTAGTTATATTCTTGTACATAGGAGCAGTATTATAGTAGTTATATTCTTGTACATAGGAGCAGTATTATAGTAGTTATATTCTTGTACATAGGAGCAGTATTATAGTAGTTATATTCTTGTACATAGGAGCAGTATTATAGTAGTTATATTCCTGTACATAGGAGGCAGTATTATAGTAGTTATATTCTTGTACATAGGAGCAGTATTATAGTAGTTATATTCTTGTACATAGGAGGCAGTATTAAAGTAGTTATATTCTTGTACATAGGAGCAGTATTATAGTAGTTATATTCTTGTACATAGGAGCAGTATTATAGTAGTTATATTCTTGTACATAGGAGCAGTATTATAGTAGTTATATTCTTGTACATAGGGGCAGTATTATAGTAGTTATAGTCTTGTACATAGGAGCAGTATTATAGTAGTTATATTCTTGTACATAGCAGCAATATTATAGTAGTTATATTCTTGTACATAAGAGCAGTATTATAGTAGTTATATTCTTGTACATAGGGGCAGTATTATAGTAGTTATAGTCTTGTACATAGGAGCAGTATTATAGTAGTTATATTCTTGTACATAGGAGCAGTATTATAGTAGTTATATTCTTGTACATAGGAGCAGTATTATAGTAGTTATATTCTTGTATATAGGAGCAGTATTATAGTAGTTATATTCTTGTACATAGGAGCAGTATTATAGTAGTTATAGTCTTGTACATAGGAGCAGTATTATAGTAGTTATATTCTTGTACATAGGAGCAGTATTATAGTAGTTATATTCTTGTACATAGGAGCAGTATTATAGTAGTTATATTCTTGTATATAGGAGCAGTATTATAGTAGTTATATTCTTGTACATAGGAACAGTATTATAGTAGTTATATTCTTGTACATAGGAGCAGTATTATAGTAGGTATATTATTGTACATAGGAGCAGTATTATAGTAGTTATATTCTTGTACATAGGAGCAGTATTATAGTAGTTATATTCTTGTACATAGGAGCAGTATTATAGTAGTTATATTCTTATATGTAGGAACAGTATTATAGTAGTTATATTCTTGTACATAGGAGGCAGTATTATAGTAGTTATATTCTTGTACATAGGAGGCAGTATTATAGTAGTTATATTCTTGTACATAGGAGCAGTATTATAGTAGTTATATTCTTGTACATAGGAACAGTATTATAGTAGTTATATTCTTGTACATAGGAGGCAGTATTATAGTAGTTATATTCTTGTACATAGGAGCAGTATTATAGTAGTTATATTCTTGTACATAGGAGCAGTATTATAGTAGTTATATTCTTGTACATAGGAGCAGTTTTATAGTAGTTATATTCTTGTACATAGGAGTTTCAGGTCTGGTCACCGGAGAATATAGGTTTTCTATTTTTGCTTGGTATTCTGAGTTTTTTGTGGTTCTGTTCAGTGCCTACGCCTTGCCTTTAACCATGTTCACACTGTGGAGTTGTTTTGGAGCCAACGCCCATCTTCATGTTTTTGTTTGTCTACATAGGGTTAATACTCAGGCGCTGGGCTGAGTGGCTTCTCGAATCTGGTCCATTCAGAACCTGGGGGTGGGATATCTTCCTGCATAAATACCTGCCTTCTTCTTTGCTCCTTGCTGGTTTTTGCAAATCCTTGCTATACCTGCTTGTGCTCTTGTATCGTGTGTATCCTGACAGCTTATATTTGACCCTTGGCTCATACCTGACTACTCTACCGTCTGCTGATTTGTACTTACGTTATCTCTGGTTTTCTGACGTGGCTTGTTTGACCATTCTTCTGTGTTTTGTTTGTCTCTGTTTGTTGTCCCTTTTCCCTGCACCTTAGTAGTGTAATTGCAGTCTTCGTGGTTGTCGCCGTGTCGCCTAGGACACGGAGGCAATTAGGCAGGGACAGGGGTTGGGGAGAGCTCAGGGATCACATCTCCCTTTTCTGTGTACCCCAACCTTGACAGGAGCAGTATTATAGTAGTTATATTCTTGTACATAGGAGGCAGTATTATAGTAGTTATATTCTTGTACATAGGAGGAAGTATTATAGTAGTTATATTCTTGTACATAGGAGGCAGTATTATAGTAGTTATATTCTTGTACATAGGAGGCAGTATTATAGTAGTTATATTCTTGTACATAGGAGGAAGTATTATAGTAGTTATATTCTTGTACATAGGAGGCAGTATTATAGCAGTTATATTCTTGTACATAGGAGCAGTATTATAGTAGTTATATTCTTGTACATAGGAGCAGTATTATAGTAGTTATATTCTTATATATAGGAGGCAGTATTATAGTAGTTATATTCTTGTACATAGGAGCAGTATTATAGTAGTTATATTCTTGTACATAGGAGCAGTATTATAGTAGTTATATTCTTATATATAGGAGGCAGTATTATAGTAGTTATATTCTTGTACATAGGAGGCAGTATTATAGTAGTTATATTCTTGTACATATGAGGCAGTATTATAGTAGTTTTATTCTTATACATAGGAGGCAGTATTATAGTAGTTATATTCTTGTACATAGGAGCAGTATTATAGTAGTTATATTCTTGTACATAGGAGGCAGTATTATAGTAGTTATATTCTTGTACATAGGAGGCAGTATTGTAGTAGTTATATTCTTGTACATATGAGGCAGTATTATAGTAGTTTTATTCTTATACATAGGAGGCAGTATTATAGTAGTTATATTCTAGTATATAGGAGGCAGTATTGTAGTAGTTATATTCTAGTACATAGGAGGCAGTATTATAGTAGTCATGTTCTTCTATTTAGGGGCAGTATTATAGTAGTTATATTCTAGTACATAGGAGGCAGTATTATAATAGTCATGTTCTTCTATTTAGGGGCAGTATTCTAGTTAGAAAAGTCTGTTACGCAAATGATACCCATTAGGTCGGTTTAAGATGGGTGTTTGTGGTCCAGGAAAATAGTTCATATGACGGCTGCCTTTTCCGTGCTAACTAAGGCTTGGTTAAACTTCCAGAAATCCAGCCTTATTGTGGGTCAAATGCCCTTTTTTTGTTTTAATAGATTTAATACAGAGAAGATACAGAAGGGTTTTGGGTACCTTGTGAGGGCTCCTGTGGTCAGTGGTACTTTCTCCAGTGGTTTTGCTTAATGTGATCATATTCTCAGGTTTACAGTAGCTCAATACAATATAAGCAGCAAGCACCATGGCAATGCCTCTAATTCCTCCCTTCTTCACACTGTGTTCGTTCCGGTAAATGCAGTTGTCCCACAAACCACATCCCTAAATTGCGCACTGCGGTCTGAAACCGCTCTTAATATTAGTTATGACTCAAAGTCCTCTTTAACTGCTAGAGGGCACCAATAGGACACCATGTTTTTTGTAACAAAGGGTCATATAATATACACATATATGTATGTGTGCTTCACTAGTAAAATGCATATGCTAATATCGTGATTACTTGTATTATAATTGCAGATGACGAATCAGGCTACGGATCTCCGGGTCGAAAATCTGCTCTTTCCATAAGTGAGAGCGCAGCACTGCAAAGGATGAAGCAGCGTGGACCCCACACACCCATGAGCCCCAATCAAATCCTTCTGAAAGTCAGTACTATCCAGAATTTACAGAAGGCAGGTGTAGTCGGATCAAATATGGAGTACAACTCCAGGATCCGCGACACGTGGGGGGTTAGACTAGCCGGTGATGAACAAAAGACATTCATCTCGCCTTTTCTTCAAACGGAAAGCCAGAACCTTGACCCCCTGACTCTTCTCCAGCTCTTGAAGTCTTCTGCTGTTCCTGTAGACATGAGGACGGTCCTAACGGCCTTCGAGATAAGAAAAGTGGGGCTGAAGATGAAGGAGTCCTTGCACAGTCCACAGGTTCATTCCACTATCCCATGCCCTATTATTATTCGCCCGCAGACAAGCTGTGATTACCGGAAGAAAGAAAAACACGATGGCGTCCTTAGAAGATCGACGTCGGCCCTTGACGCCGGCGTGAAGCAGATCGGCCTCTACTCAAGCTGCCAGTCGGTTCAGCCCATGCGGATGATCATGGGACAAAATGTCAAAATAAATATCCCAAAGCGGAAGGCGCCAGAGCAGGTGGTGAACATCGACCCCTACAGAGAACGCGGCGCCTTCCAACTCCTCACCGTGAAGGAACTGAAGGAATTTCAAGCGCAGAAGACGACACAGCAGAAGGAAGAGGACGCTCATGTGCAGGCCGCAAAGAGCAAAGAGAGCAAGAAGGCATGGCTGAGGAAGATCAAAGGGAAAAATATAGACGACTTCACCAAAGCTGGAAAGATCGCCGCGCCGGAGTTCGGGCCGGATGTGTTTCTATAATCAGGGATGATAAAGCAAATCCACTGTATTTACAAACCAAAGCCCCCTATTGTTTTGTGAAGGAAACTTTAAAGGGGTTTTTACTACTGATGACCTATCCTCAGGATAGGTCATCAGTGTCTGATCGTGGGGGGGTCCGACACCCGGGACCCCCGCCGATCAGCTGTTTGAGAAGGCACCGGCTCTCCTGTGAGCGCCATCCTGGGTGTCGGATGCCCCCACCGATCAGATACTGATGACCTATGCTGAGGATAGGTCATCAGTAGTTAACTCCCGGAAGGCCCCTTTAAAGGGGTATTCCGGTTACCATAAATATAACTTATGTTTTAGACTAATTCACCATCAATAATTACCTCATATAATGTCAATTTCACATATTTACTGTTCAGTAGTTATAAAGAACTTTTCTTCCTCTGCTACCCACTGTGTTTCCTCATAAGTCACCATGGCATCGACCTGTAGTTCTGATCCTTTGTCAGGTCAGGCATGCTCAGTGTGTTTCTATCAGTTCTCTAGCTAAATGTTAGTGTGCTGCTGATTGGTCAGTAGAGGGGGCGTGTCTGGACTGGAATGTCAGGCAGCCAATCAGTAATCATCAACACTCATGAACAAGCAAAAACTCACAGCAGGAAAGCTAGGCATTGTGGGGATTGTAGTTTTGTGAGGGAAGATCAGGAGCCATGATACTCTCAGTGTGTTGCAGGAACACACAGAAGCTAGACAAATGGATTACAAGGTAAAATGAAGCTCTGATTATATGTATAGGTATGGGTTCTGGTTATATGTACAGGTATGGGTTCTGGTTATATGTACAGGTATGGGCTCTGGTTATATGTATAGGTATGGGTTCTGGTTATAGGTACAGGTATGGGTTCTGGTTATATGTACAGGTATGGGGTCTGGTTATATGTACAGGTATGGGTTCTGGTTATATGTATAGGTATGGGTTCTGGTTATATGTATAGGTATGGGTTCTGGTTGGGTCACAGCTTGCAGCCTTAAAGAGGCTCTGTCACCACTTTGTAACCTATGTAATTACATACATAGGCACAAAGGTATATTAATCCGCTCCCCTGACATACCTTTATATCAGAGAATCTATCAGCCATTAGCCCAGAAAAGTGACTTTTATAAATATGCAAATTAGTCTTCGGAGCACCAGGAGGCGTGCTCTTTTCATCCGAGCACTGCATCTGCCACGGCCTCCCGGCTTCTAAACACGCCCTTCATCCATTAAACACGCCCCCGTCTCTTGATAGACAGCGCTAGACCCTCCGGTCTAGCGCTGAAATGCCGCGCCTGCGCCCTCATCCAGAGTGCCGAACACTGCAATCGCTTTCGATGTAGTGCGCATGCGCCGTCACTTCACTGAACCCGGAAGTGACGGCGTGTGCGCACTACATCGAAAGCGATTGCCAGTGTTGGGAGATGCAAGCGTAGTGTGCAAGCGCCGTACCTAGATGAGGGCGCAGGCGCGGCATTTCAGCGCTAGACCGGAGGGTCCATCAAGAGACAAGGGGGGGCGTGTTTGATGGATGAAGGACGTGTTTAGGAGCCGGGAAGCCGTGGCAGATGCAGCGCTCGGATGAAAAGAGCACGCCTCCCGGTGCTCCGAAGACTAATTTGCATATTTATAAAAGTCACTTTTCTGGGCTAATGGCTGATAGATTCTCTGATATAAAGGTATGTCAGGGGAGCGGGATTTTCCAGTCAAAACCTTGCTGCAGATTTCTTGTGGACTTGGTTTGATTTGCAGATTAAACCACACGCAATGTAAAAGATAACATCCACAGTGGATATCTGCAGCAGGTCAATTTATGCTGCAGATTATTTCACTCTCATTCTCCGTACCGTAAAATGCTGCAGATTCGCCAAATGCAAGTCCGCACGGGTAACCCATGTTTGAAAGTACCTTTAGGGGCTGGGTTGCGAATTTGAATTACTAGATAGCAAAAGTGGAAATCCGCAGGATATATTGGCACGTTACAGTTTTAAAATGCGCCACGCAGGTCGATCTGTGCTGCCACCCGCAAGTCCACGGCTGCTGCAATCCACGTTTCCGTCCATGGGACAGCATTTATCAAATCTGAAAGCAGAAGACAGGGCAGAAAGAGTCAAAGCAAAGTGACGGCAGCAGATTTTCAATTCAAAGGTTTGGTCTTTTATCCAGGAGGTTCTAGACCTTTACAAGAACATTTTCGATCCCACTCTAGGAGCTGCCAGGTGCAATTCATGTCGGACTAATGGAATTTGTCAGAGCACTAAAGAGGAGAGCAGCTGCTGTCATACATGAAGGATGGAAGTGAGCATGTGCGACCACCTCAGCAAGGTGGACAGAGAAATAAGAAAAAGAACAAACAGCAGGTGGCGCTATACAGATACATTTTAGTGAATAACTCAGTGGCTATACTAAATTTTTAATTACATGCAATTAGAAAAGTATTCAGTATTGGTTTGAAAACTGCTGAATATTTTTTTGTCCATGTTTTTTAATCCATTACATTGAAATCTTACATATCCCAAGCTGAAAAATGAGTAGAGCAAAAATGATGGCCATTATACAATTTTTACGTTGTCTTTTGTATGAAATGTTATTAATTATAAATATTATAAATGTGTAATTTAAAAAGACAAATATAATGAACGATTTATGATGAAATAATTTGGTTCTGTTGTTTCTATTAAAAGTATATGATCCCCAATTAACAGCACTTGACAATTTCTAGACACCTGATCCTGAGTTCCATCCTGTATTATACTCCAGAGCTGCACTCACTATTCTGCTGGTGCAGTCACTGTGTACATACATTACTTATCCTGTACTGATCCTGAGTTACATCCTTTATTATACTCCAGAGCTGCACTCACTATTCTGCTGGTGCAGTCACTGTGTACATACATTACTTATCCTGTACTGATCCTGAGTTACATCCTGTATTATACTCCAGAGCTGCACTCACTATTCTGCTGGTGCAGTCACTGTATACATACATTACTTATCCTGTACTGATCCTGAGTTATATCCTGTATTATACTCCAGAGCTGCACTCACTATTCTGCTTGTGCAGTCACTGTGTACATACATTACTTATCCTGTACTGATCCTGATTTATATCCTGTATTATACTCCAGAGCTGTACTCACTATTCTGCTGGTGCAGTCACTGTGTACATACATTACTTATCCTGTACTGATCCTGAGTTACATCCTGTATTATACTCCAGAGCAGCACTCAATATTCTGCTGGTGCAGTCACTGTGTACATACATTACTTATCCTGTACTGATCCTGAGTTCCATCCTGTATTATACTCCAGAGCTGCACTCACTATTCTGCTGGTGGAGTCACTGTGTACATACATTACATTCTTATCCTGTACTGATCCTGAGTTACATCCTGTATTATACTCCAGAGCTGCACTCACTATTCTGCTGGTGCAGTCACTGTGTACATACATTACTTATCCTGTACTGATCCTGAGTTACATCCTGTATTATACTCCAGAGCTGCACTCACTATTCTGCTGGAGGAGTCACTGTGTACATACATTACATTACTTATCCTGTACTGATCCTCAGTTACATCCTGTATTATACTCCAGAGCTGCACTCACTATTCTGCTGGTGGAGTCACTGTGTAGACACATTACTTATTGTAACGGATGCTGGGTGTGGACCCACTGGACTGACCCTCTGCTGGTATGGAGCTTACCCTCGGAGAGGGTGCTGGGAGGTCAGAGAGGTTAGTGCAAATACCAAGGCCAAGGCAATGTCGGGGCAGAAGGCAATATGGCAAAGTCCGTATAACGTGATCCAAGTTCAAGGCAGGCGGCAATACAGAGGACAAAGTCAATAACCAGCGAGGTACGGTACACAGAAAATAGCAGGATGTAGCAACAGAGGCACCTTCACACAGGGCTAGAGAAGCTAGGAACCTTTTTGTTCAGGCGCCTTCCAAGTAGGGAAGACGCCCTATAATCTCAGTGACTAAGGAAGTGCACACGCAAGCCCATAAGTATGGTGCTGGAAGACCTACGACCCGAGGATTCTGATGGCAGGAGCCGACGTGCCCACAGGTGGAAGCGGAGAAGTGGGCACGGAAACTCCGGTCTTACAGAACTTACTCCCTACGCCCCACCCTCCTCTAAGCTGGAAAATAATGTTTTTCAGAAGAAGGGGAGCGTTGATGTTCTCCTTTGGTTCCCATGATCTCTCCTCAAGGCCAAATCCCTCCCAGTCCACTAGGAATAAGGTCTTGCTTCTACTTTTCTTCATGCCCAGAATAGCCTTGACCTCGTAGATGTCCTCAGAAGTGACAGGCGTAGGGGCAGGAATGGGTTTCTTGAAGAAGCGATTAATAATGACAGGCTCAAGCAAGGAGACGTGGAAACAATTTGGTATCCGAATTGAAGCAGGCAACGTTAACTTGTAGGACACAGAATTAATTCTCCTGATAACTTCAAATGGACCAGGGAAACGTAAGGCCCAATTTGTAAGAAGGCTCCTTGAGCCTAATGTACTTGGATGAAAGCCACACCTTATCACCAGGAGGAGAACTTCTGCATCTCTTATCTGCAAACTTTTTTATATGTACAGATGCTTTCTTCAAGGCAGTCTCGGTCTTCTTCCAGATTTTGGAGAAATCTCTAGTGACCGCATCAGCCAGAGGAGTACCGGAAGTAGATGACACTGGGGGTGGGATATTAAGTTGCTGCCCATAAACAATAAGGAACGGTGATTTCTTGGAAGCTTCACTGACGTGGTTGTTATAAGAAAATTCCACCCAAAGCAAGAGTTCGACCCAGTCGTCAAGATGTGGGTTAGTGAAATGGCACAAAAAATTTGTACACGCTTCACTTGACCATTAGACCGTGGATGACATGCCGATAGGAAGTCCAGAGACCCGTTCAATAACTTACACAGAGCCCTCCAGAACTTTGATGTGAACTGAACGCCTCTATCAGAGACAATACGAAGAGGAAAGCCATGGAGGCGGATGAATTTCTTAGCAAGTTGAGTAGCTGATGGAAGATCCGGCAGAGGGGTGAAATGCCCCATTTTAGAGAAGCTGTCCACAACTATCCAAATGACCGAGCAACCAGAAGAAGTAGGCAAATCCGTAATAAAGTCCATGGCTATCTGTTGCCAGGGAGCCTCAGTAACAGGGAGAAGAAGCAGAAGACCAGCTGGACGCTGCTTAGACGTCTTATTCTGCACACACTGAGGACAAGCAATGACAAATTCTTGAATATCCTTCTGTATGGACAACCACCAGTAATGTTGGCCAATGAATCTGAATGTCTTTCGCCGCTCGGCATAGTTACATAGTTAGTACGGTTGAAAAAAGGCATAAGTCCATCAAGTTCAACCAAGGGATAGGTGAGGAATCCCAGAAGGAAGTGAGACCCAGATTTCTACAGGTTTTTATAAGCATTAATGTCATTTACTTTTAAGAATTCATCTAAGCCCTTTATAAACCTGTCCACTGTTCCTGCTGTGACCACGTCCTGAGGAAGTCTATTCCACAGATTCACATCTCTTATAGTAAAGAAGTATTGTACCCTTGTCTTTTGAGGACATTTTACATGGAACAGTTTTTCGCCGTATTTTTTGTATGGCCCATTTATATATTTGTAGAGGTTAATCATGTCCCCCTTAGACGTCTCTTCTCAAGACTAAATAAATGTAATTTTTTTTTCATTTTTCTTCATAACTAAGACCCTCCATGCCCCTTATCAGTTTAGTTGCTCTCCGTTGTACTATCTCCAGCTCCAGGGCATCCTTTCTATGGACTGGTGCCTAGAAATGAACTGCATATTCCAGATGAGGCCGCACCAAAGCTTTGTAAAGTGGTAATATTACATGCCTGTCTTGCGAGTCCATGCCTCGTTTAAGGCATGACAATATCCTGGTAGCCTTAGAAGCAGCTGATTGACATTGTATGCTGTTATTTAATCTACCATCTACAAGGAGACCCAAATCCTTCTCTATAAGTGACTCTCCCGGTGTTACATCACCTAGGACTGTGATGGCGAACCTTTTAGAGACTGAGCGCCCCCAACCTACAACCCAAAATCCACTTATTTATCGTAAAGTGCCAACACAGCAATTTAACCGGAATACCAATATAGTATATCTTCCATGTACTTTATCATTTAGATATAATAACCTGCCTACATTCAATGCTCTTCCTGTGACGTTTATAGTGCACCCTGCTGATGAATAGCAGGAAAAGTTTAAGGCATATTGGTACACTACAGACTTTTTCAAGGGCATGGGTGCCCACAGAGAGGGCTTTGTGTGCCACCTCTGGCACCCATGCCATAGGTTCGTCAACACTGCCCTAGGACATATGAAGCACAGAGATTATTACTACCAAGATGCAGAACTTTACATTTATCCTCCTAGAACCTCATTTGTCAAGTTGGTGCCCAATGACGCAGAGTGTTCAACTCAGCTTGTATTTTATAGACATCTTCCACAGACTACACAGTACTACATAGCTTAGCATGACCAGCCAATTTAGAGAAGTGACCCCAGACCAAGACATGCTTCCTGACGGACTCTGTAACAAAAGTCCTTCCTGTCAGGATCTCGGATAGCTTGACAGGACAAGCAATAACTTTGGTGGGATCAATGATATATTGAGTTTTCTCTTCCTAGAATCAAAGGATCTCGAGAGAAAGCATCTGCTTTGATGTTCTTGTCTGCAGCTCAAAAGTGGAGAACAAAATGAAAATGGGCAAAGAACAGGGACCATCTAGTATGGCAATGATTAGGCCTCTGTGCAGACTGCAGATAGGTGAGGATCTTATGGTTGGTATAGATCAGAACTGGATAAAGAAGGTATCACCTTTCCTCCAGAGCCATTTTAATTGCCAACAACTGCCTGTCCCCAACCAAGTAGTTGCGCTCTGGAGCGGAGAAGGCTTTGAAGAAGAATTTGCAGGTTATTATTTTACCGGAGGATGGTGAGAGCTCTACCCCCCCCCCCTCCAGTACTCGTAGTGACCGTCACAGGTGTCAAATGCGGTCTTCCATTTATCTACTTGATGAATATGGATGAAGGTGTAGGCCACGTACGGGTCCAATTTGCAGAATATTTTAGCTTCTCTTAGATGGTCAAACTGTTCCAGAATAATTGGTAGAAGGTATTTGTTCTTGACCATGATTTTGTTGAGACCCCTAAAGTCATTACAAAGACAGAGTGATCCATATTTTTTCTTCAAAAAGAAGAAGCCAGCGCGGGCTGGTGAGAATGATTTTCAGATGAATTCTCTGTCCAGATTCTCCTTAACATATTCGGAATTAGCTGGTGTCTTTGCTAGTGACAAAGGTTGAATACGACCACAAGGGGTCAAGGAACCAGGGGCCAGGCCAATTGGGCAGTCACATAGACTATGTGGAGGTAACGTCTTGGCCTCATTTTTTATCAAAGACGTCAGCATACAAGTGCTAAGCCGCAGGCAAGCCCTGAAGATTTTGTGGTACACAAGGTGACCAAGCAGACTGAACAGAAGTAAGGCAGCTTCCAAAGCAGGACAGGTGTCACGGGGGGCCGGCGACACGACCCATCCTTGCTGCACCGCCAGTCTCCCGTGTCTAGCTCCGAACGAGGACACGTCAGGCGTCCTCATCTCCATGAAGGAGATCAGGGGGCAGGGATTACCCGACAGCGTACGCTTCCCTACTTGCGTACAGGGAGCGAGGCGAACTCGGCAGCATACGCTTCCTGGTGTGGCCGGTGACGTGCAGGCAGGGCAGGTGAGCACGGGCGTGGATGCTCCAGCGCTCACCTGTGGAGAGTCAGTATTGGGGTCATGTGATGCTGGCCACATCACATGACTCACCTGTGGGACTATTTAACAGGCAGCCTGCAATTGGTCTTCTTACCATTACCTGAAATTTGATTACTGCTGCCACTAGTGTGTTTTGACTTCGGCTTGTGAACTTGACTTTGTCCTTGTCTCATCCTCTTGTACTTTGTTACCTCGTGTTTTTGACTTTGCTCCTGTTTGTTCCCTTGGTTTTGATGTGACTTCCTGGTTTGACTTCGGCTTGGCGACATTCTTAAATTGTGTGTTCTGTCTTTTGTTTTCTCCCGTTGTTTCCCCTCCCTGTATGCCCCAGCACGTACCTACGCTAGGGACTGCAGTCCAGTTGTACGCCTTTGCCTAGGACGGGCCGTGCAAGTAGGCAGGGTCAGTGGGGGGGGGGGGGTTGAGCTCAGGGCTGCACTTATGCCTGAACTGTGACAGGTTTATGGATTCAGAACAATGGCAGTCCCTAAAGGAGAGGGTGAGACAGACTCGGGAATATCAGAAGGAGATCCTATTAGAATGAAGAACTCCAACCTTTAGTTCCACAAGCTCTGTGGCAAATTGCCTCAGACAACGTCCTTCCATTGATGGATGACACTATCAACGGTTTCCTGGTCCTGCCAACTACTGAACTATATAAGCCATGTGGACGCAGACACAATGGAGTACTGGAGGCCTGGAAAACGGTTGTAATTTCCCCAAAACCTTGGTGACTTCTAGGAAAACCAGAACTGCTCATGAGACTACAGGTGTGCTCACACTGCACTATTTACAGGGAGAAAACCTACACTGAAATCCACTACTGCCCCCTGTAGCTGTCTCTGGGACTTGCATCCACAGAAAAGTGCAGATAGTAATGCGGTCTCCTCAGCTCTCTGAGAGGAGGAGGAGCTTTCCCGCCTTTTCAGCCGCGTTCACGACACATCGAGGGCGCGCTCGTAGGGGATACCGGAAGTGAGTCGTGTACCGGAAGTGTCCTGTATTCCGGAAGTGAGCGTCTCCCGGAGATCCTGGTCACAGCTGATATGATGCGACAGGTAATTGGGGTATCGGGGGGGCTGTAGCTATCCTTCTAGGGGTGCGTTTTAAGCAGTGGGAACTTTGCCTCTACCTTGGTACTTAGCGTAACAGCCTTCTGGGGCGCAAAGCATGCTGGGACTTGTAGTTCTCGTACCTACACCTGTTGTACCTGAGCTATCATGGCGGTCTGGGTGGCCTCATGACTAGGTTAGCCAGTTCTTACTTGTTTTATGAGCTAAAGCGTATGGTGTCATGGCTGCAGGTGTGAATAGAGACATAAACATCACGTTTTGATATAAGATGTTGGGTGTTGTAGTTGTGTAGCAGTGGTCCAGGCTGTAAATGATGACTGTCGGGTCAGATGAAGGCATCTTGACTATAAGTGCAGGGAGTTGTAGTTCCACATCCGATGTATTAGCTGCAGTCAAGTACAATTCCTTTAATCCGGCATCTGTGGGCAGAGGGGTGCCGGGTTACCGCGTATTAACCCCTGATGTGCCGGGTTACAGCGTATTAACCCCTGATGTGCCGGGTTACAGCGTATTAACCCCTGATGTGCCGGGTTACCGCGTATTAACCCCTGATGTGCCGGGTTACCAGGTATTCTAGATTAGCAAATGGTCAGTAATCTAATATATTTCATTCTTTGCCTAATTCTCAGATTTTTCCAGATTATCGGACGCCGTATTATAGGAAGTCTGTTGTATATTAGAGCACATGACGCCTCAGATTCATATTTCGGATCTTTAAAGTGCATGTCTGCCTAGTAATGTACTGATCAGTAACCCCGGCCTCTCCTTCACAGGACAGTAATGATGAGACGGAGGACGTTTCTCTGTTCGACGCAGATGAAGAAACCTCAAGAGGTTCCAAGAGGAAAAGGATAAGGTAAGTCTTCCCTGGACCCACCAGAGGGCGCCATTGTGTCACTATCTTACCTGTGAGGGGCTACTTTAAAGGGGTTGGGTCGTCTTATATGACACCAATGTCAGATAGGTGTGGGGGTCCCACCTCTGGGACCTGCGCATGTCTCTAGAATGGGGCCCCCGAAGCAAAAGAAAGCGCACCGTGTACAGCAATGTGCTCTCCATTTACTTCTGTGGAAGTTCTGGAAGTAACATTCTCACTCAGCACTATTTGGAACATCCATAGAAGTGATTGGAGAACACTTCACGTGCAGCGCGCTGTCCTTGTCTTTGGGGGCCCCGATCTAGAGGTAGGCACGGGTCCTGTCTGCCATTGCGCGGCCACCGCTCCCATTCATTTCTATGGATTCAACAGCTCGGCTATTTTCTCCAGCCCCGTAGAAAATGAATGGAGGGCGGTTGCGCATGCTCAGTGCGTCCTCCTTCACTTTCGGGGTTCCGTTCTGGATATAGGTGCGGCTCCCAGTGGCGAATATATTCCTTCTAAAAGTTCATGGAAGAATTGGCAGCAGTCTGCAATGAAAGTTTAGGGGTATTCCCATATCATTCTGCAGGAATTTTCTTAAATGTCTGACGGATGCGAGGACCACCTCCAGGACCCCGACCCATGTTTAGAACGGGCCGCAGCATAAATCAGTGTGCTGTGAACCTGCCTTTAACCCCCTAACTGTTTTGCCAGAGTGGAGCTCCAGCACTGGGAAAAGTAGCTACCTGGAGGGGGGAGGGATGCTTTAGATGGTGATATCTCCTGAATGCTAGCAGCTAGAAACATGCAACTGATCTTGTTTGAAAGCAGTCATTCCAGGCTTTCAGACAATACCAAAATGACAGCAATATTTTCAGAACAGAAGAAATAAATCACTGATAGAAATCGGGATGCAGTGAATGCAGCTAAAAATGAAAGTAAAAACAGGTTTTACTCGCGATTATTCCCGACTTGATATCTAACAGTGATTTCTCCTCTGTTGCTTGGACTTTAGTTGTCATGGTTTTGTATGAAAGCCTGGACTGTCGGCTTTCAGACAAGACCAGTTGCATGTTTCTAGCTGCTACCATTGAGGAGATATCACAATCTAAAGCAGCCCTCCCCCTCCAGTTAGCTACTTTTCACACTGTCCGAGCCGGACTCAGGCAAAACAGTTAGGGGGTTAAAGAGAGATTCCAAAATTTGCTCAGCATAGGACATCTAAATTTGGTCGAAAGGGGCCGACACCCTGAATCCCCACTGTCTGAGTCCTAAAAGGTCCCAGTTGGCAGGAGGTGGTGGGAAGGGTGGTGCGGAACACATGTGGTCGGCATCCATGTTCTTGCGGCCCCTTACTCTTTCTTTGTGTGTAATGGATATTCACTTCTGACGTACGCATTACGTTTTTCCATTAGACATCCCATTGCGTCATTTTTCCACCTGTTTTTCCGAGTGAGCGCCATCCTCGTCTATCTCCTGTGTGAACTGGTCTTCAAGAGCTTCATCGCCTGCATGGTGACCATTATTCTGCTGCTGTCATGTGACTTCTGGGCCGTGAAGGTAAGTGGATGTGTATAAGGACGAGCACTGGTGATGTAACTGGAAACCATTACCATCCGTAACATGAGCTTGGCATTTATTTATTAACCCCTGTGGTGACGCAGGGCTCATTCAGCCGGCCGTATGCTGTCTGCAAAAACACGGATCCGTTTTTTGGCAGATAAGACGCTGACCTATTCACTTCTATGGGGCCCTTTTCTTCCATTCCACTGCTCCGCAAAACGAGTGAAACGTGTCCTATACTTGTCAGTGAAAATCAGGGCATGGCCCAATTGAAGTCTATGGGTCTGCAAAAATATGGAATGCTATCCGTTTTTTATGCTGACAGCATACTGCCGCCTGAAAGAGCCCTTATTCTGTTTTTTTTTGTTTTTTTTTAGGCAGGATGAACAAAAACTGGCAATTTTGGCATTGTTTTATGGTTACAGATAATGGGGTAGATTTAGCAAGACTGGTGCAAAGAAAATTGGCTTAGTTGCCCATAGCGACCAATCAGATTCTGTGTTTTATTTTTAACAGCTTCCTTAGAAAAAGAATGGTGGAATCTGATTGGTTGCTGGGGGCAACTGAGCCGGTTTTCCTTTGCACCTGTTTTGATGTGTGTGGACTTTATCATATGTGGCGATACCATTGTGCTTATTCCATGGCAGCACGTCTGAGATTGTCTGGACAGGAAAAAGACATGCAGAAAAGTTTAAAAGGCCTCTCTGTGTTTTTCCTGTGCCTGTACAGAACAAGCTGCAGATAGGTCAGGGTTTCTTAGCCCTGATGAAAGGAAGAAAGATCCAGGGGTGAAGCAGAGGAAGTCAGGAAACTAAGTAGCAAAAGAAAGCGCGGCGCTCACCTGTAGACAAACTTGCCGTCTTTTATTGTCTTCACGGGTATAGCAAGAAACACACAGGATGGCCTGAGGCTGTTTTATCTACCAAGACGCTTTCTCAAGGTCTTAAAGAAGAACTCCCACAAAAATTTTTATTCTCTGACCTGTTAGAAAGGTGCATGATGTAATCTGTAGTGAATGTAATATTCTCATCAGTGACTGTATTTGTGAGTTATCCCCTCTCTTCTTATGGTAGCTGGGTCATGTGACCAACTCCCTGACCTCCAACTGACCCAGGACAGGAAGCCAGTCACTGCTCTATTCATTCCTATGAGACTGAGAGTGAGGCTCCCATAGGAATACATAGAAAATTAGACTTCCTGTCCACACATAAGATGCTGTGTGAGTTGTTGGGTCTAATTCCTAGTCACATGATACAGATAAGAAACTTCAGGATGATATAACTCAAAAATTCAGCCACTGGTAAGAAAATGACATTCACTACAGATTACATCATGTACATTTCTAGCAGGACATGGAATAAAATTTTTTGCAGGAGTTCTTCTTTAAGAAAGTGTCTCAGAAACTGCCGTAGGCCATCCTGTGTGTATCCTGCTATACCGGTGATTTGTACCTGCTAAGAAGACAATAAAAGGCTGCAGTGAGTACAGTGCCTTCTTTGTGTATGGAATATGTGGAAGTATCTTCTATATTACACTGTGGAACCACAAGTCTCAGGACGTAACTTTAGTCGGTCATCGAGAGTGCCGGAGGAATACTAATACTGGTCTCTTATGAGTAGCCCTTCCTCTCCCCACTAATCCTGCTGCGCCGTTACACGGTGAGTTTATGCCGTCACGCTCAGTACTAGTCGGTCGATTTCTGGACCAGCAGTGATTGGAGTGGTAAGTGCTCCTATGAATGGAGCGTGCATCTAATCCAGGCTTGTTGGGGGTCATTTATTAAGACTGGCGATTTATACGCCTTTCTTAATACCAATGTGCTGGCGGCGGATGCGCCAAAGTTATTTAGAGATGCAGGCTTCGACATAACTTTGGCACTTGGTTCCACCGGCTGTGCGACATGGTCTAAACTACGGCAGCCCGTACATTATATAACTATATACAGTTCTCAGGTGTGCTGTCATGGAGACGACTGGAGAAAAGTGTGATTACACTTACAGGTAATTAGGTTTCCTGGAAGTCTCCATGACTTTTTTCCAGTTTAAAGTATTATAATTTGCATAAATTCTGCCTCGGAGGTTCTTGGTAAATCACTGATGCTGACTGATCGCCTTTTAAATCTCTCTGCATGTGTTTTTTCCTGTCCAAACAGGGCGGGGCACTCTCAGGTGTGGAAACCCTTTGGCACCCCACTGTTTAGTTGTTGGGGCACTGATGGGGTGACAGTGGTATCCACCTCTCTCTAACTACTTGAATGCCGCGGTCAGTATTGACCACTGCATCTAAGGGGTTACAGAGATTGTCCAATGACGGCAATGTATCCCCTATGTAGTGTATAGTGTCACAGTTGCACTAGGCTGGGGTCACATCTTTGGTGAAAAAGTCTCAATGTGACATTGCAAATTTCATGTTGTGTCGTACACTTCACTATGTGCCCCTAGCTTATTAGGTCAACCAGCAACGCTGCCGCCTCTTCATCCTACAAATTGGCAGGGGTCACAGCACATTACTGACATACAGTACAGACCAAAAGTTTGGACACACCTTCTCATTCAAAGAGTTTTCTGTATTTTCTATGAAAATTGTAGATTCACACTGAAGGCATCAAAACTATGAATTAACACATGTGGAATTATATACTTAACAAAAAAGTGTGAAACAACTGAAAATATGTCTTATATTCTAGGTTCTTCAAAGTAGCCACCTTGTGCTTTGATTACTGCTTTGCACACTCTTGGCATTCTCTTGATGAGCTTCAAGAGGTAGTCACCTGAAATGGTTTTCACTTCACAGGTGTGCCCTGTCAGGTTTAATAAGTGGGATTTCTTGCCTTATAAATGGGGTTGGGACCATGAGTTGTGTTGGGCAGAAGTCAGGTGGATACACAGCTGATAGTCCTACTGAATAGACTGTTAGAATTTGTATTATGGCAAGAAAAAAGCAGCTAAGTAAAGAAAAACGAGTGGCCATCATTACTTTAAGAAATGAAGGTCAGTCAGTCCGAAAAATTGGGAAACTTTGAAAGTGTCCCCAAGTGCAGTCGCAAAAACCATCAAGCGCTACAAAGAAACTGGCTAACATGAGGACCGCCCCAGGAAAGGAAGACCAAGAGTCACCTCTGCTGCGGAGGATAAGTTCATCCGAGTCACCGGCCTCAGAAATCGCAGGTTAACAGCAGCTCAGATTAGAGACCAGGTCAATGCCACACAGAGTTCTAGCAGCAGACACATCTCTACAACAACTGTTAAGAGGAGACTGTGTGCAGCAGGCCTTCATGGTGGAAACCACTGCTAAGGACAGGCAACAAGCAGAAGAGACTCCTCTCTCCTCCAGGCTGTGTAAGGGCTATTTGACCAAGAAGGAGAGTGATGGGGTGCTACGCCAGATGACCTGGCCTCCACAGTCACCAGACCTGAACCCAATCGAGATGGTTTGGGGTGAGCTGGACCGCAGAGTGAAGGCAAAAGGGCCAACAAGTGCTAAGCATGTCTGGGAACTCCTTCAAGACTGTTGGAATACCATTTCAGGTGACTACCTCTTGAAGCTCATCAAGAGAATGCCAAGAGTGTGCAAAGCAGTAATCAAAGCAAAAGGTGGCTACTTTGAAGAACCTAGCATATAAGACATATTTTCAGTTGTTTCACACTTTTTTGTTAAGTATATAATTCCACATGTGTTAATTCATAGTTTTGATGCCTTCGGTGTGAATCTACAATTGTCATAGTCATGAAAATACAGAAAACTCTGTGAATGAGAAGGTGTGTCCAAACTTTTGGTCTGTACTGTATATCCCGTATCTTTCAATTTCTCATAATTTTGAAGATATTTGATTGCTGTCAGTGAATGGAAACATTCTTGCGTATCTGGAGACCTAGGTGTGTGTATCCACTAGTCATGTGTACACAGTTCCCTCTTCTTTACTGGTTACAGACTGGGACCCATATAGACTTAAAGGGGTTTTCTAGGATTTTACTACTGATGACCTATTCTCAGGATAGGTCATCAGTATGTAATCGCTGGGGGCCCGACACCCGGGACCCCCGCCGATCAGCTGTTTGAGAAGGTACCGTCGCTCCCGTGAGCATTGCTACCTTCTTGCTGCTTATCAAGCACAGCGCCGTACATTGTATAGTGGTCATGCTTGGTATCGCGCTCAGCCTCATTCACTTAAATTGGGCTGAGCCGCTCCTAGGCCACGTGACCGACGAACGTGATGTCACTGGCCTAGGAAAAGCAGAGAGAAGGCTGCGGTGCTCACGGGAGTGCCGGTGCCTTCTCTAACCGCTGATCGGCGGGGGTCCCGGGTGTTGGACCTAGGTCCTCACTCAGTAGTATAATCTGGAAAACCCCTTTAATCCATCTCACAGCTGAAGGGTTGCTACATTGTATCCGGTCTAGACTCTCCTACACAAATCTCTCTGCTGACTGTTTGCTACAGAGAATTGTGTAGACTGGGTACAATTGTAGCAGACCCTCAGCTGTGAGAAATATCAGGTCCCCGCAGGCTTTCTGTTCTAGTCACTGACAGCAAGCAGCAGCCTTGAAAATGGTCATCAGTTCACATTGTTCTCCCCGATGTCACCACTTTTTCTAAAGTGTAATTGATCTCTCTCCTCTGCAGAACATCACCGGGAGGTTGTTAGTGGGACTGAGATGGTGGAACCAAGTAGATGACGACGGGAAGAGCCACTGGGTGTATGAATCCAGGAAGGTAGGCCTGACCGCCGATACCGCGGTGTCTCCGCTGTGTCCGTCCAGTAACTAATGATTCATCTCTCGCTTTTTAAGACCGGAAAGAAAATCTCTTCTGAAGCAGAGTCCCGGATCTTCTGGCTCGGCCTCATCTCCTGCCCCATTATTTGGGTCATCTTCGCCTTCAGCGCTTTGTTTTCATTCAATGTGAAATGGCTGGTGAGTCCCTGCAGGGGCGTAAGTGAGGGGAGCCGCTCTGCATACGTTTCTTGTCACAGAAATCTCTGCGTGGGGCATGCAGAAGTCCATGAAGGAGTGCGGCCAGAACAAATTTGGGAAAATAAAATGGTGAACATCTTTAAAGGGATATTCCGGTTACATTGAGTTATCCCCTCAGCCATAGAAATGAATGGAGCGACAGCACTCTGGCCCGTCCGGCCGCTCCATTCATTTCAGGGAGCTGCAGGCGGTACAGGGCCCCTGTTCTTGTGATTGGTCAGGGTCTCGGTGGTATCTAATCTAATAGTTATCCCCCTATCCTGTCGAAGGGGGTAACTTAAAGGGTTATTCTCATATTAGACAATGGGGGCAGATCGCTAGGACCCGCACCTATATCGACAACGGAGCCCCCAAAGTGAAGGAGGGCGCACCGCTAATGCGCAGCCGCCCTCGATTAATTTCTATGGGGCCGGCGAAAATAGGCGAGCGCTGGCTCAGCTCTTTCTGTCGGCTACATAGAAATGAATGGGAGCGGTGGCCGCGCATGCGCAGTGTGCTCCCATTCATTTCTATGGGAGTAGCGGGGGAGCTGTGCCTGGCGGTGGCCGGACCCCGGGAAACCTGGGGTCCTCCCGGTGCAGAGCTCCCCGCTCCTTTCTCGATATACCCGCACCTGTCAGACAGTGGGGGCATATCCTAGCAATATTCCCCCATTGTCTAAGATGGGAATATTATTTTAACCCCATAGTGACCACCCATACAGATTTTTACGGTGGTCACTAAGGGGCCATAGGCTGGGCCACCTTTTTTTTTTTTTTTTTTTTTTTTTTTTTTTACAGCGGCCCAGTCTCATGTGAGAGCCGCGGCCCTGCTCTAACAGCCCGGACCGGCAGGAGTGCCTAACCGGACTTTTTACCACTTTACATGCCGCATGTAAAACGCTGACAGATGCGATTGTGGGGTGCCGATGTGTGTGAAGGCTGACTGGGGTCTGATGTAGGCCCCAAACCAACCTTGTATAGTTTCCAGCAGGCTGTGCCTCTCTGGTGCAGCCTGCTGGTCAATGTCCTTAAAGCACTCACATTAAAATGCAATGCGCTATAGGGATATTGCATTATAAAATCAGTCAAAATGTTGTCTGTTATAGTCCCAAGGTGGGACTATTAAGTGGTTAAAGTTTTTTTAACATAGTTTATAAGGCCGAAAAAAGTCCTCTGTCCATCCAGTTCTCCCTGTTTTCCTATAAGTTGATCCAGAGGAAGGCAAAAAACCCCTGTGCGGTAGAAGCCAATTTTCCTCACTTTAGGGGAAAAAATTCCTTCCCGACTCCAATCAGACATCAGAATAACTCCCTGGATCAACGACCCCTCTCTAGTAACTATAACCTGTAATATTATTACCTCCAGAAATACATCCAGGCCCCTCCTGATCTCTTATAGTGAACTTACCATCACCACCTCCTCAGGCAGAGAGTTCCATAGTCTCACTGCTCTTACCGTAAAGAATCCTCTTCTATGTTTGTGTATAAACCTTCTTTCCTCCAGACGCAGAGGATGTCCCCTCGTCACAGTCACAGTCCTGGGGATAAATAGATGATGGGAGAGATCTCTGTACTGACCTCTGATATATTTATACATAGTTATTACATCTCCCCTCAGTCGTCCCTAATTTTGATAATCTTTCTGGGTTCTGTAGTCCACCCATTCCAGGTATTACTTTAGTTGCCCTCCTCTGAACCCTCTCCAGCTCTGCTATGTCTGCCTTGTTCACAGGAGCCCAGAACTGTACACAGTACTCCATGTGTGGTCTGACTAGTGATTTGTAAAGTGGCAGGACTACGTTCTCATCACCGGCATCTATGCCTCTTTTGATGCAGCCCATTATCTTATTGGCCTTGGCAGCAGCTGTCTGACACTGGTTTCTGCAGCTTAGTTTGCTGTTCAATAAAATTCCTAGGTCTTTTGCCATGTCAGAGTTACCCAGTGTTTTACCATTTAGTATGTACTGGTGACTTGCATTATTCCTTCCCATATGCATAACCTTATATTTGTCAGTGTTAAACCTCATCTGCCACTTTTCTGCCCAAGCCCCCAGTCTATCCAGATCCATCTGTAGCAGTGTACTGTCCTCTTCTGTGTTAATTACTTTACACAGTTTAGTGTCATCTGCAAAAATTGCTATTTTACTGTTAAAACAAAAAACCAAAAAACAGATTTATTAAATAAAAAAATTGCAGTAAAAATAAGCTTTTTGTTCTATTGAAAATACGCTTTTTAATGGAAAAAAATCTCCCCCATTTATTTGGTATCACTGCGTCTGTAACGACCCACACTACATAAATATGGTGTAAATTGTCCCCTATGGTGAACACTGTAAAAAAAAAAAAAAAAAAAGACAATTGCTAATTTATACTTTGTTGCCACTGAAAAAACTTACTAATAAGCGATCAAAAAGCATAATTTCCTCCAAAATGATACCAATGAAAACTACAAGTCGTCCTGCAAAAATCAAGCCCTCACACAACTCCATAGAAAGAAAAATAAAAAAGTTATGGGTCTTGGGAAGCGGCGATGCAAAATAGATTTTATTCCTTTAAAAAAAAAGGGGGGGGGGTGTTATTGAACAAAAGTAGTAAAACAGAAAAAAACTATACGTATTTGGTGTCGCTGTAATGGTACTGACCCAGAGAATAAAGCTATTGTGTTATTTATACCGAAAAATGAACGCTGTAAAATTTATGCCATACTCATATTGCTGTCTTCCCCTTATCTCCCTCCCAGAAAGAGTTATTAAAAGTTAATTAGAAAGTTATGTGTACCCCAAAGCGGCGCCATTAAACACTGCAACTTGTACCACTAAAAATAAGCCCTCACACCGCTATACAGACGGAAAAACAAAAAAGTTATAGCTCTTGGAAGGCGACGATGAAATAAAGGAAGAAAAAGCTTGGTCAGTAAGGCCCAAAACAGGCTGGTCACCAAGGGGTTAATGTAACCGGAATATCCCTTTAATGGCTTTGTGTTCTCCTGATGATGATCACTAGTTACTGGGGCTCCCACCCCAGGGGTGTAGGAAGGGGGTCCGGGCCAGTTAATGACCCCCAATGATCAGTGTGTCTAGGTTTTGATGAGGGTTTTGGCGCAGATTGCGAGCTGAAGTCCTCATCAAATCTGCTAATAATCGCCTCCTGTGCACGTGAATGAGGTTTTTGTTGCCCCATTCATATGCCCTGGAAACAGATCGGTGTGGATCGCGGCCTGTGTCACGGTGGGATATGTTCATGTATTTTGGATCTGCTTGTGGCGGATCCGGCACCTATTTACTAGAGGGACCAGCAACCCCCGGCACTCCAGCTGTTGTGAAACTACAATTCCCAGCATGCTCCATTCATTTCTATTAGAGCTCTCAGAAGAGCAGAGCAAGTTTGCATACTGGGAGTTGTAGTTGCACAACGGCTGGAGGTTGCCTACCCCTGTACTAGAGGATCCAGGGCGGAAATCCAAATCGAGCTTTAATGCCGCTGATCTAAATGAGTATTACCCCAGTTCAGTGGGGCTCATCCACCAAATCTTTAAGACTAAGGCTACTTTCACACTAGCGTTTTAGCTGGATCCGGCAGGGTTCAGCAAAAACGCTTCCGTTACTGATAATACGACATCTGCATCCTTTATGAATGGATCCGGTTGTAATTTCTTTTACATAGCCAAGACGGATTAGTCATGAACTCCACTGAAAGTCAATGGGGGACGGATCCGTTTTCTATTGTGTCAGAGAAAACTGATCCGTCCCATTGACTTGCATTGTGGGTCATGACAGATTCGTCTTGCTCCACATCCCAGGACGGAAAGCAAAATACAACATGTGACTGTTTGCTCTCCGGTATAGAATGCAACTAAGGCTACTTTCACACTGGCGTTTGAGTTTTCCGGTATTGAGCTCTGTCATAGGGGTTCAATACTGGGGAAAAAAACGCCTCAGTTTTGTCCCCATTTATTGTCAATGGGGACAAAACTGAACAGAACGGAGCGCTACAAAATGTATTCCGTTCCGTTTAGTTGCGTCCCCAGAGTGGAGAGCAAAACGCAACATGTTGTATTTTGCTTTCCGTCCTGGGATCCGGAGCAAGACGAATCTGTCATGACCAACAATGCAAGTCAATGGGACGGATCAGTTTTCTCTGACACAATAGAAAACTGATTCGTCCCCCATTGACTTTTCAGTGGAGTTAATGACGGATTCGTCTTGGCAATGTTACAGATGATACAACCGGATCCGTTCATGACGGATGCAGACATCGTATTATCAATAACGGAAGCGCTATTGCTGAGGCCTGCCGGATCCAGCAGAAACGTTAGTGTGAAAGTAGCCTGAACGGAATACATTTTGGAGCACTCCTTTCAGTTCAGTTTTGTCCCCATTGACAATAAATGGTGAAAAAACTGAAGCTTTTTTTTTTTTCGTCCGGTATTGAACCCCTATGACGAATCTCAATACCGGAAAACTTGAACGCTAGTGTGAAAGTAGCCTAACTAGGACGCTACATATTGTCGCAATTACTTTATCTGCTTGTGGACGACAGCGTGCACCAAAATCCTCTTGAAATTCTGAATGTGCGAATGGGCCCTATTCTCACAGTTTCTGCATGATGGTGGCTGACCGCAAACTGTACATGCGTGGCAGAAATATGAGAGTCAGCCATTAGTAAATACGTGCAAACCAACCCTGGGAGTAAACTGAGTATGAGAACCTGTCCTGTTCGTGTCAGGTCCAGGACGTCTTACAATAGAAACCGCTGATACACTGTAACGTGTCCGTTGGATGCAAACCAGTGTTTCCTTTCACTGACACAAGCAGAGGTCTTGAAAATGGTTATCCATAGGCAGGTGGATCTGGACACAGTGATGACAGTGGACATCTTGTACTTGTTTTTCCTGCATCTCTGCCAGCAAAATGAGCGATAACCCTGTAGCGCCACCTGCTGTTGTACTGTTACTGTTGCACCCCTCCCTAGCTTGTATGTAGGACACTTTTTAACAAGCTGTTTAATATGTCTTCCCTCACAGGCTGTGGTAATTATGGGGGTCACTCTCCAGGGGGCCAATCTCTACGGCTACATCAAATGTAAAGTGGGCACCCGCCAGAACTTGACCAGCATCGCCACCAATTACCTGGGCAGCCAGTTCCTCAGACAGGTAAGTGACGGGTTGCTTGCCGCTGTCAGGGCTCATTCACACATTGCCGTAAGACTACGGCTGTGAGAGAGCCCATAGAGCAGGAGTGCCGAGCAAGCCATACCCTGGTGTAGGCGCCAGTGATGAGACAAAGACATCATGAAGAGGGGCCTAAGGGAAATCTTAAAGGGGTTTGTGTCATCTGGGACTTTGATAGTATATCATCATTAGGACACGCCATCAAAGTCAGATAGGTGCAGGTCTCAGAGATGGGACCCACATCTATCTGCAGAAAATCAAGGAGAGTGAGGCGTTCTGTCCATTAATTTCTATGGGAGTTCCGAAAAAGTCAAGTGAGCGCACTCGGCTATGTACGGAAGCCCCTTAGAAATGAATGGAGAGCGCACCTTGCAGGGAAGGACTGCCACCGCTCCATTCACTTCTAAGGAACTGCTGGAAATGGCAAATCCAGTGATCAGAGGCTTTTGTTTTCTTAACCCTTTCACCCCCGGAGGTTTTTTCGGTCATGCATTTTCGTTTTGCGCTCCCTGCCTTCAAACAGCCATAACTGTTTTATTTTTTTTTGTTCAGATAGCTGTATGAGGGCTTGTTTTTTGCGGGACAAGTTGTACTTTCCAACGCCACCATTTAATATTGCATACGGTGTAGTGGGAAGCGGAAAAAAATTTCCAAATCGGGTGAAATTGCAAAAAAAACGCTATTTCGCTACAGTTCTACGGGTTTCTTATTTACAGCGTTCGATGTTCATTAAAACTGACCAGTTACTTTCATTCTACTGGTCAGTACGAATCCGGCAATACCTAATATGTATAGTTTTTCCTGCGTTTAGATGGTGATAAAATAATTATAAAGTTGGCCTTTTTTTTTTTTTCTTTTCATTTTTCCTTGTCATATCTTGACCCCCTATAACTTTTTGGTATTTATGTGTACAGAGCTGTATGGGGGCTCATTTTTTGCGGGGCGATCTGAAGTTTTTATTGATACCATTCTGGGGTGCGTATGACTTTTTTGATCACTTTTTTATTTAATTTTTTTTTTTAGAAAAAAAAAAGCGACAAAAAACGGCGAATCGCCATTTGGGGGCTTTTTTCCGCCACACAATTCGCCGTATTGGAATTTTTTTTTATATTTTAAAAGTACGGGCGTTTTCGGTCACGGTGATACCCATGATGTCTATATTTATTGTTATTTAGGTATTTATTTTTTCTTTATACGGAAAGGGGGGTGATTTGAACTTTTATCTATTTTTTATTTTTTATATTTTTTTTTTAACATTTTTTTTGTGATTATTTTAAAGCTCAAATATGAGCTGATATATTGTGTTTTTTTTTTTTCTTTATGAGCAATCAGGGATTTACTTGATGGAGTTAAATCCCAAAATTGCTCATTTCTTATCCTGGCCTGCCATCTTGTGGCCAGAATAAGAATTGCAGTTTGAAAACTGTAATCCTCACCAGCGAGGATTACAGTTTTCATATGTTGTACAGACACCCCGATTGGACATTCACTTGATTGGGGCTGAGCCGCTCCTAGACCACGTGACCGATGAACGTGACGTCACTGGCCTAGGAAAAGCTAAGAGAAGGCTGCGGCGCTCGCGGGAGCGCCGGTGCCTTCTCAAACAGCTGATCGGCGGGGGTCCTGGGTGTTAGTAAAATCCTGGAAAACCCCTTTAACGCCAATAGAAATCAATGGAGGGTGGCTGTGCATGCTCGGCTGCTCTCTGCTCACTTTGGGGGCCGGTCTGGAGATAGATGTGGGACATGCACCTATATGACTGGTGGTATATCCACATGCCACCAACATGTGAGGTGAGACAACCCCTTTAATTACCAAGCTGAATATTAGAAAGAGGGGAATACTTCCCCAGCAGACATACTGTATAAGACCTATCATTACACACTCAGATTTCGTCTTCCAGGATACTAAAACTTTTCCTCTGCGTTTTCAGACGTTTTCCCGGGAAGCTCAGGCAGAGTCTTAATCCTCCTCGCCGCCAGCACTAAGCGGATTACCGGTGAGAACATGGAGGAAACGCCGTGATTTTGGTTACTTTCTGCTGCTGATTTCCTCTCAGAACTCGCTCTCCTCATCGCCTTGGGCTGTCTTGTACGGGATGCTGATCTGCCAGAGACCTCTGTGTGATTGCCGGGGTCACTGATCGCCCGTCACTGGCGAGGACTGGATGGCAGCGGTGACGTCACGAGCTGCGGGAGACACTGTGCTTTTCTATTAAAGCAATACATTTCTGACAAATGGGGCTGGTATCTGGGTGACCGATGTAAATATCTATATATAGAAGTGTTATTAAGACGTTTTATGCCAATAAATTAACGATTCCTTATACACTCATTCTGATTGGTTGATGCAAATCTCAAGAATGTATATACCGCCAAACATGGTTGACTTAGGTCTTGGGTTTTCTGAGAACCGCAATATCCTTAGCATATGGTTGGGTCTGTCAATCAGCGGAGCTGCAATACCAGGCACAGCCACTACTCAGTATTCGGCGCTGTTCCTGGCAGTCAGCTGAATTGTGGTTGGTGCTGAAAGTTAGACCCCCACCAAACCGCTATTGATGCTGCGGCTAGAGCTGGAAAACCCCTTTAAGAGCTTTTATATGGTGCCCTATCGGAGCTGACCCTGAAGGAGCAGGTATTCACCAGTGGTCAGGGGAGTAAATGAACTCTGCTTATTGGGGGACCTCTGCCTTCCAGTTTCCTGAATAGGAAGCACAATATGAAAAACTGTATTCCAGTGCTCCCATTCACAGACCGCAAACAGAGATGATGAAAATGGTGAAGCATCAGCACACACATGAGAAAGTTGCAGAACTTTTCATTATCTCGTCATTGCCCTTTAACCTCCTAAATGTTTTGCCAGAGTGGAGCTCCAGCAGTGCGGAAAGTAGCTACCTGGAGGGGGGAGGGCTGCTTTAGATGCTGCTACATCCTGAATGGTAGCAGCTAGAAACATGCAACTGATCTTGTATGAAAGCTGACAGTCCAGGCTTTCACTCAAGACCAAAATGACAGCAATATGTTCAGGACAGAGAAAGATATCACTAATTGGGATGCTGTGAATGCAGCTGAAAATGAAAGTAAACAGTGATTTCTCCTCTGTTGCTTGGACTTTAGCTGTCATTTTGGTCTTGTATGAAAGCCTGGATTGTCACCTTTCATATAAGACCAGTTGCATGCTGCCATTGAGGAGATATCGCCATCTAAAGTAGCACTCCCCCCTCCAGTTAGCTACTTTTCACTCTGCCAGAGCTGTAAATTGCATCGTGCGGCCTTCATGGATCAGACTCCTTTTTTCCCAGCACATCCCTCAGATGACGATCGGATTGAGATTTGGGTAACTTGGAGACAGATCGCCGTCTAGAACTTGTCATGTTCCTCACTCATGAGCGGTCTTTCCAGCTGATAGAAGACGCTTCTTGTCTGTACAGTGTCACATCCACATGATGCCAAGACACAAGATTTCCCAGCATAATATTACCCAGAGCACCACACTGCCTCCACCAGCTCGTCTTCTTCCCATAGTGCATCCTGGTGCCATCTCTTCCCCAGGTAAGTGACGCACATGTACCCGGACGTCCACATGATGTAACCTGATTCATCAGACCAGGACGTCTTCTTCCCATGGTGTATCCTGGTACCATCTCTTCCCCAGGTAAGTGATGTACACGCACCCAGCCGTCCACGTAATGTAACCTGATTCATCAGACCAGGACGTCTTCTTCCCATGGTGTATCCTGGTACCATCTCTTCCCCAGGTAAGTGATGTACACGCACCCAGCCGTCCACATGATGTAACCTGATTCATCAGACCAGGACGTCTTCTTCCCATGGTGTATCCTGGTACCATCTCTTCCCCAGGTAAGTGATGTACACGCACCTAGCCGTCCACATGATGTAACCTGATTCATCAGACCAGGACGTCTTCTTCCCATGGTGTATCCTGGTACCATCTCTTCCCCAGGTAAGTGATGTACACGCACCCAGCCGTCCACATGATGTAACCTGATTCATCAGACCAGGACGTCTTCTTCCCATGGTGTATCCTGGTACCATCTCTTCCCCGGGTAAGTGATGTACACGCACCCAGCCGTCCACATGATGTAACCTGATTCATCAGACCAGGACGTCTTCTTCCCATAGTGCATCCTGGTGCCATCTCTTCCCCGGGTAAGTGATGTACATACACCCAGCCGTCCACATGATGTAACCTGATTCATCAGACCAGGACGTCTTCTTCCCATAGTGCATCCTGGTACCATCTCTTCCCCGGGTAAGTGATGCACGCGCACCCAGCCATCCAAGTGATGTAACCTGATTCATCAGACCAGGACGTCTTCCATTACTCCATGGCCCAGATCTGATTTACACTGTAGAGGTTTTGATGGTGAACAGGTATCAGCATGGGGTGCTCCTCTATGTCTCCTGACACCTTTCTGTCATAGATAGCAGTAAGGTTGTCAGTAATTTGCTGTACAGTATCTGTTCTGTGGGATCAGACCACTTGGGCTAGCCTTCATACCCTATACATCAAGTAGCTTTGGGTGCCCATGACCTTGTCACTGGTGGACCACTTTTGGTAGGTACTGACTACTACATACCTGAAATTCTCCACAAGATATTGACAATGTGCTGATCCAGTCGTCTGCACGTCACAATTTGAACCTTGTCTCAGTCGCTCAGATCCTTACTCTTGCCCAATTTTCCTGCTTCTAGCACATCAACCCCTAAGACCTGCTGCCTGATCTTATCTCGTCCCCAACAGGTGCCATCATTGCCGGATAACCAGTGTTATTCCCTTCACCAGTCCTAATTGTGTGCGCAGAACTCCTCGGGCTGTAAGGGCCCGACCTTCCCACACGTATCACTGGCCACACACTGTTTATCTCCAGGACCCGTGAAGTGTGTCTGCCAGACCTCAGAAATGAAAGGAATGTGTCTCCAGACCGCAGAGAAGAAGCCGCCCGTGCCAAGGAGAGTCTATCCCAAAGCAGGCCTGTCACTGACTGCAAGCAAGGGTATATAGATGAACGCGAGTGGCCATTACGTAAATCCAGGTTTATGTATATAAAGCAGTATTCCGGTGATGTGACGTATCCACAGGATAGGGGGTGACTATTAGATCGGTGGGGGAGGTTCTACCTCCAATCTAATAGTTATCCCCTATCACAAGAACTGGTAGCCGCTCCTTTCATTTCTATGAGAGTTCCAGAGATAGGTGAGTACAGCAACCGGCTGCTGCATTCATTTTGGGGGGCTCCATGGGGTCCTCATTCTTGTGATTGGTGGGGGTCCCAGTGGTGGACCCCCACCAGATCTAATAGGTATCCTCTATCCACAGGATGGGAGATAACGTCACATAACCGGAAAATCGGATTCTGCAACTTTCTAATGTACTCTGCGTTTTAGGTGATCACCATTTTTAAAGAGGACCTCTCCCCACTCCTGACATACCTGTTTTAATAGCTTCATGCATTCCCCATGTAATAACTATTCTGGAACATCTATTCTTATGTCTGTATGTTGTGCCATTCCTTTATTATTTGTACTAGAAGATATGAATGAATTACTAGCAGTCTGCAGTAAGGGTACAGAGGGGAGGTAACCAGCTGGGGGGGTGTCCCTGCACAGTCTGAACATGGCAACACTGATTGGATAGAGTGAGTCTGTACAGGGACACACCCCCAACTGGTTACCTCCCCTCTGTACCCTTACTGCAGACTGCTAGCAATTCATTCATAACTTCTAGTAGAAATAATAAAGGAACGGCACAGCATACAGACATAAGAATAGATGCTCCAGAATTGTTATTACATGGGGAACGCATGAAGCTATTAAAATAGGAATGTCAGGAGCGGGGAGAGGTCCTCTTTAAGATCTCTGCTTGCTGTCAGTAGAAGAGAACATTCTTATTTGAATCAAGAGGTAGACAACCTGTACAGACCTACTACTTCCCAAAGCTGATGTTTTGTTACAGTTCTATCCAGCCTAGGCAATCCTTGGTCAGCTGCTACGTTTACCTGCACCGATACATTGTAGCAAACTGGCGGAACAGGCAAGAGATTTGTGCCGACGTTATATTGCTCGTGCATAGGATAGTCTGCACTGGATACGACTGTACAAACCCTCAGCTATGAGAAATATTGTATCAGGATGGGTATCCTGCCTTTGGATGTTATCAAGAATGTTTCTATTCACTGATACAATACAGAGATCTTGAAAATAGTGAGGAAACTGAAACACAAAGTATATTATAAGTCACAGCCCTGTTCGTTATACAGAGATTACGCTTATTTAGGTAAAAACTGGAAAATTCCTTTACAAAATAAATCCTGGTGTCCATCTACTGTATGAACACTAGAGGGCGCACAGGCAGCAGTACATGGAAAGAAGCTGCTGCATTACTTATGTACTAAAATATCAATACAATTAATGGTTAATGGGATTCTGTGACCTGAATGAAATAAATCCCCAGCCTAAAAATCGTGATTGTGCTCTAATTACTTCAAAGGGGAGCTGAACCTTTTAGCAGATGTAGAATTTCTGCTTTAAATATTATGTTTTTTTATGTTTTCATTCATTTTTACTGTTAGTTTTACCTAAATTTTAGTGTTGGAACAAAAGTTTGCTACCTGCAAACCATCAACATGCAGGCTATTTTTTTGGCTTCTGTAAAGGGCTTCTCCACTTTCTACTTTTTAGAAGGGTCGCTTGACCATAAGCTGAACTGAGCATGCATGTGTTTGGGGTGGTTGGGAGAAATAGCTGTCCATGGCCCACCTTAAAGGGGTTGTTACCTTGGACATTGGTGGCATATTGCCAGGATATGCCCCCAATGTCTGATGTGCACCTATACTTAGAATAGAGCCTGCCAAGTGCCGGAGGGCACACTGTGCATGAGCTGCTGCCCTCCATTCATTTCTATGGGACTGCCATGGCGCGCTTGGATATTTTCAGAAGTCCCATTGAAATGAATGGGAAGCATACCACGCAAGTGTGGCCACCACTCCATTCACTTCTATGGGGCAGTC
This sequence comes from Rhinella marina, assembly GCA_900303285.1. NCBI lineage: Eukaryota > Metazoa > Chordata > Amphibia > Anura > Bufonidae > Rhinella > Rhinella marina. The sequence continues at coordinate 85,049 of ONZH01009140.1, read as the reverse complement.
CCACAGTGTGCCCTCCGCCACTTTGCAGGCTCCATTTGTATACTATCTCTGGGGTACAAGATGCTGCCTGGCAGTGAATAGAGAGACTCATTGTCTGTGGGTGCAGTGAAAGGTAACACCAAGTACTCTCTAAACCCTTGACGACTAGCGCCGTATATGTACAGTGGAGCACCGTAGCCGTCAGATCGATGCCTGCTATTTCATACAGCAGAGACCTGGGACTAATGTCTGCGATCGGCAAGAACCCCGATCACATACATTTAACCACTCAGATGTCATAGTCAAATGTACTGCACTTCCAAGGCTGGAACGGCTCCCCCTAGTGGCGATCAGGGAAGCTGTTCATTCCCTGCAGCAGCCTCGGTCTATCTGATCTGAGGATGCCCCAGCTATGTTCCTAGGGCTCTGTAGAAACATAGCGAATTTCTCATAGACAATGACAGGAGCAATCTGATGATCACATGTTCTATTTTCTTAGGAAGAAATAAAAAGTTTTTTTAAAAATATAAAAAATAAACATATTAAAATACAAACATATTTACTCCGAACCGTGTAAGGCTACTTTCACACTAGAGTTTTATGACGGAACTCAATACCGGAAAAAAAACGCTTCAGTTTTGCCCCCATTCATTGTCAATGGAGACAAACATGCTGCGGTTTGCTCTCCGGTCTGGGCATCCGCACCAAGATGGATCCGGAATGTCCCCCAATGCAAGTCAATGGAGACGAATCTGTTCGGTGTGACACACTAGTAAACGGATATGTCCACCGTTGACTTTCAATGGAGTTCACGATGGATCCGTCCCTTTACCATTTCCCTGTCAGCTCCCTCCAGCAGGTGGTGCTGTGGTGAAACTTAACACTCTGTGCGCCGTCTTCCTCCTCGTCGCTGGGATAGGTCGAGAGCTGCAGGGAAAGGTAAACACAGTTGGGGTGATTTATCAAACTGAAGTAAGGTAGAACTGGCTTAGTTGCCCATAGCAACCAATCAGATTCCACCTTTCATTTTGGACAGTTCCTTTGGAAAATGAAAGGAGGAATCTGATTGGTTGCTATGGGCAACTAAGTCAGTTCTACCTTACTCCAGTTTGATAAATCACCCCCAGTGTCTTTACATGTGTGGGCCTGGAGCATGGTTCCGGCCCCACACATGTACCCGCGGCAGCATGGATCCGGCGGCACCCTTCACCCGCCGCAAGTGTGAAAGAGGCCTAACGGTTCTGTTTTTTTTTTTTTTTTTTTTGTAGCTTAAGAAAGTAGTCAAACGGTAATACTACATGTCCGAAAATAATATCAATAAAAACTATGCATTGTCCTGCGAAAACTGAGCCTTCGCACCGCTCTGTGGACATAACTATAAAAACGTTATGGGGGTCAGAATATGCTGATGAAAGAAAAAATAAATTAGTTCAATAGTTTTTATTTCTTTTTCAGTATTTAATCGCACTGATCCAGAAAATGAAGGGCGCAGGGCAGTTTTTTTTACTGCACCCTTGAAACTGGCCGAATTTATATATTTTTTTTTCCCCTTAATTTCAACCCATTTGGAATTTATTTCCAGCTTCTCACTACATCATATTCAATAGTAAGTAAAGTGTAACTTGTGCCTCAAAAAACAAGCCCTCATACGGCTATGTGAACGGAAAAATAGAAAAGTTACGGATTCTGGGAAGGTAGGGAGTAAACAAAGGGAAAAAAAAACGTAAGATCCTCTGTGGCTGAAAGGGTTAAACAGTGAATCTGATAAAGATGGAAGGGTTAATGCTGGGAGGAATGATCACAGTCCTGCTCTTGTCTATAGATAAGATGGGAATGTTTGGGTTTTTTTAAATTTTTTTTAAAAAGGTGGTTTGACTGTAGTGAGTCCTGCAGTTCATGTCAGCGCCAGCAGAGGGCGACGTAGACCAGGGAGCCATGTCTCTGCTGGCTGGAGGAGGGGCCCTTCTTCTTTCTCTCCGCTCTTGTCAGAAAGTCATTAACCATTTCTTAGCTGTTTCATATGATCCCATGTAAATTGCCATCAGTGAGGATGATGGAGCTCAGGGAGCGCCTATAGACTTGTCATAGAGTCGATCAGCGCTCGTCACCTCTAGAAAAGCTGCCAGTGTAAACAGGCCCTGAAGCATCAAAACCATTGTACCGTAAGAACCTCTGACAGAAATGGCGGTGTAAACGCACCTGTTCAGTGGTGCTCGTAACCGGTACGACACCGGCAGTGCCCCTATATGTGCAGCAACAGTGCCTATAGGTTCACAGGCGGCACCCATAGAAGAGCTGCACAACAGCAGACCGCCCATGATGACGAATACGTAAATGGGCATGTTGATTTCAATAGGGAGGGGCAGATAAGTGGCCAGTAGACAGTCATGTGCCGCTTATCTCTGATCAGAATCAAGAATGAGAATTGAAATTCAGCGGTAGATACCCGGCAGCGAAATCTCATGTCTTTCACATTCTTAAAGGAATTGTCCAGTCTTACGTTAAATTGCATCTATGAACCTGGCTGACCTGTTACACGTGCGCTTGGTAGCTGAAGGCATCTGTGTTGGTCCCTTCAAATGTGTCCGAAAAAGGCTGTTTTACTTTATGAAAATGAGCCTCTAGGAGCAACGGGGGCGTTACCATTGCACCTAGAGGCTCTGCCCTCTTTACAACTGCCGCGCCCTCTGCACTTTTGACAGGACGAGGTGTATTGAGATTTACACTGCCTGGTCCTGTCAATCAAAGTGCAGAGGGTGTGGCAGTTGCAGTAAGAGCAGAGCCTCTAGGTGCAATGGTAACGCCCCCGTTGCTCCTAGAGGCTCATTTGCATATAATAAAACATCATTTTTCTCAGCAATGCAGACACATATGAACATGGGACCAACACAGATGTCTTCAGCTGCCAAGCGCACATGTAACAGGTCAGCCAGTGTCATAGGTACAAAACTGCTGACAGATGCACTTTAATGAAATGGTCTGCAATGTTGTCTAACCATTTTCAGTTTCTCTGCTTTCTGTCAATGAACGTGAACATGCCACATCTGACGATTAAAGTTGTATCCAGTGTAGACTCCAGGTTGATACATTTTACATGCACTGATATATTGTAACAAAGCAGGGGAGAGGTTTTACTGCTGCTGTGTTTACCTCCCATGAAACTGTGTTGCCTGGATACATTGTAACAACCTCTCATCTGTGAGAAGTATAAGGTCTGTTTTTGGCCAACATTGAAACACGACTGCTAAAAATGAGGGGATCCGTGAGTGTTAAAGGGGCGACATAGGGGGCAGTTTGGTGGTCACCGCGGGGTGAGGTCACAATATCGGGCTTTAGCATGAAAATTCATAATGTCCACTATACCTTCTGAGAAGTAGTCACAGCCCCGCCCCTTTTACCAGCTACACTTTATAGTAGTGGTCTCTTGTCCAGGCCGGTAACTATACTATTATATTGTGCTGCAGTACCCTGATGTTCCAGCGGGTGGCAGTGAAGGGAGACGGGCCGGGGCCCCAATGTCTGTGGAGGTGTGAATGATCTTCTGCTGTGTGCAGCCCAATATTCCCGTAATCCTTACATAGATCCATGTATGAGACCCAGGACTTCCAAGTGTATGACTTCATCCCGGGCGCACAGTCAGCAAGAGCTGAAATCACTTTCCCATGTCATCCAGAACCTGACGACTGCCAAACGTACAGGGAGGAGACAAAATGTTATCAGACCTGCTGAGCGCTCGTACCCCAAATATCAGAGCATCATCAACCTGTACCCCGAGTGTCATTATCCTGTACCCCAAATATCAGAGCATCATCATCCTGTACCCCGAGTGTCATTATCCTGTACCCCAAATATCAGAGCATCATCATCCTGTACCCCGAGTGTCATTATCCTGTACCCCGAGTGTCAGTGTCATTATCCTGTACCCCGAGTGTCAGTGTCATTATCCTGTACCCCGAGTGTCATTATCCTGTACCCCGAGTGTCAGTGTCATTATCCTGTACCCCGAGTGTCAGTGTCATTATCCTGTACCCCAAGTGTCAGTGTCATTATCCTGTACCCCAAGTGTCAGTGTCATTATCCTGTACCCCGAGTGTCATTATCCTGTACCCCGAGTGTCAGTGTCATCATCCTGTACCCCGAGTGTCAGTGTCATTATCCTGTACCCCGAGTGTCAGTGTCATTATCCTGTACCCCGAGTGTCAGTGTCATTATCCTGTACCCCGAGTGTCAGTGGTCATTATCCTGTACCCCAAGTGTTAGTGTCATTATCCTGTACCCCGAGTGTCATTATCCTGTACCCCAAGTGTCAGTGTCATTATCCTGTACCCCAAGTGTCAGTGTCATTATCCTGTACCCCAAGTGTCCGTGTCATTATCCTGTACCCCAAGTGTCAGTGTCATTATCCTGTACCCCGAGTGTCAGTGTCATTATCCTGTACCCCAAGTGTCAGTGTCATTATCCTGTACCCCAAGTGTCAGTGTCATTATCCTGTACCAGGAGTGTCATTATCCTGTACCCCAAGTGTCAGTGTCATTATCCTGTACCCCGAGTGTCCGTGTCATTATCCTGTACCCAAGTGTCAGTGTCATTATCCTGTACCCCGAGTGTCAGTGTCATTATCCTGTACCCCGAGTGTCAGTGTCATTATCCTGTACCCCAAGTGTCAGTGTCATTATCCTGTACCAGGAGTGTCATTATCCTGTACCCAAGTGTCAGTGTCATTATCCTGTACCCCGAGTGTCCGTGTCATTATCCTGTACCCCAAGTGTCAGTGTCATTATCCTGTACCCCGAGTGTCAGTGTCATTATCCTGTACCCCGAGTGTCAGTGTCATTATCCTGTACCCCAAGTGTCAGTATCATTATCCTGTACCTCGAGTGTCAGTGTCATTATCCTGTACCCCAAGTGTCATTATCCTGTACCCCGAGTGTCAGTGTCATTATCCTGTACCCCGAGTGCATGTCATTATCCTGTACCCCAAGTGTCATTATCCTGTACCCCAGTGTCAGTGTCATTATCCTGTACCCCGAGTCAGTGTCATTATCCTGTACCCCGAGTGTCAGTGTCATTATCCTGTACCCGAGTGTCAGTGTCATTATCCTGTACCCCAAGTGTCAGTATCATTATCCTGTACCTCGAGTGTCAGTGTATTATCCTGTACCCCAAGTGTCATTATCCTGTACCCCCAAGTGTCAGTGTCATTATCCTGTACCCCGAGTGTCAGTGTCATTATCCTGTACCCCGAGTGTCAGTGTCATTATCCTGTACCCCGAGTGTCAGTGTCATTATCCCTGTACCCCCGAGTGTCAGTGTCATTATCCTGTACCCCCAAGTGTCAGTGTCATTATCCTGTACCCCAAGTGTCAGTGTCATCATCTTGTACCCAAGTGTCAGTGTCATTATCCTGTACCCGAGTGTCAGTGTCATTATCCTGTACCCGAGTGTCAGTGTCATTATCCTGTACCCCAAGTGTCAGTTATTATCCTGTACCCAGCCGAATGTCATTATCCTGTACCCGAGTGTCAGTGTCATTATCCTGTACCCCAAGTGTCAGTGTCATTAATCCTGTACCCCAAGTGTCAGTGTCATCATCTTGTACCCCAAGTGTCAGTGTCATTATCCTGTACCCCGAGTGTCAGTGTCATTATCCTGTACCCCGAGTGTCAGTGTCATTATCCTGTACCCCAAGTGTCAGTGTCATTATCCTGTACCCCGAGTGTCAGTGTCATTATCCTGTACCCCCAAGTGTCATTATCCTGTAACCCCGAGTGTCAGTATCATTATCCTGTACCCCGAGTGTCATTATCCTGTACCCCAAGTGTCAGTGTCATTATCCTGTACCCCAAGTGTCAGTGTCATTATCCTGTACCCCCGAGTGTCAGTGTCATTATCCTGTACCCGAGTGTCAGTGTCATTATCCTGTACCCGAGTGTCAGTGTCATTATCCTGTACCCAAGTCAGTGTCATTATCCTGTACCCGAGTGTCAGTGTCATTATCCTGTACCCCGAGTGTCATTATCCTGTACCCCAAGTGTCAGTGTCATTATCCTGTACCCCGAGTGTCAGTGTCATTATCCTGTACCCCGAGTGTCAGTGTCATTATCCTGTACCCGAGTGTCAGTGTCATTATCCTGTACCCCGAGTGTCAGTGTCATTATCCTGTACCCCGAGTGTCATTATCCTGTACCCCGAGTGTCAGTGTCATTATCCTGTACCCCGAGTGTCAGTGTCATTATCCTGTTACCCCCCAGTGTCATTATCCTGTACCCCAAGTGTCAGTGTCATTATCCTGTACCCCAGTGTCAGTGTCATTATCCTGTACCCGAGTGTCAGTGTCATTATCCTGTACCCCGAGTGTCAGTGTCATTATCCTGTACCCCAGTGTGTATTATCCTGTACCCCAGTGTCAGTGTCATTATCCTGTACCCCGAGTGTCAGTGTCATTATCCTGTACCCCAAGTGTCAGTGTCATTATCCTGTACCCCCGAGTGTCAGTGTCATTATCCTGTACCCCGAGTGTCAGTGTCATTATCCTGTACCCCAAGTGTCAGCGTCATTATCCTGTACCCCAAGTGTCAGTGTCATCATCCTGTACCCCGAGTGGTCAGTGTCATCATCCTGTACCCCGAGTGTCAGTGTCATTATCCTGTACCCCGAGTGTCAGTGTCATTATCCTGTACCCCGAGTGTCATTATGCTGTACCCTGAGTGTCAGTGTCATTATCCTGTACCCTGAGTGTCAGTGTCATTATCCTGTACCCTGAGTGTCAGTGTCATTATCCTGTACCCTGAGTGTCAGTGTCATTATCCTGTACCCCGAGTGTCAGTGTCATTATCCTGTACCCCGAGTGTCAGTGTCATTATCCTGTACCCCGAGTGTCAGTGTCATTATCCTGTACCCCAAGTGTCAGTGTCATTATCCTGTACCCCGAGTGTCAGTCATAATCCTGTACCCCAAGTGTCAGTGTCATCATCCTGTACCCCGAGTGTCAGTGTCATTATCCTGTACCCCAAGTGTCATTATCCTGTACCCCAAGTGTCAGTGTCATTATCCTGTACCCCGAGTGTCATTATCCTGTACCCCAAGTGTCAGTGTCATTATCCTGTACCCCTAGTGTCATTATCCTGTACCCCAAGTGTCAGTGTCATTATCCTGTACCCCGAGTGTCAGTGTCATTATCCTGTACCCCGAGTGTCAGTGTCATTATCCTGTACCCCAAGTGTCAGTGTCATTATCCTGTACCCCGAGTGTTAGAGTCATTATCCTGTACCCCAAGTGTCAGTGTCATTATCCTGTACCCCGAGTGTCAGTGTCATTATCCTGTACCCCGAGTGTCAGTGTCATTATGCTGTACCCCGAGTGTCAGTGTCATTATCCTGTACCCCGAGTGACAGTGTCATTATCCTGTACCCCAAGTGTCATTATCCTGTACCCCAAGTGTCAGTGTCATTATCCTGTACCCCGAGTGTCATTATCCTGTACCCCAAGTGTCATTTCCTGTACCCCATTCATTTGTCCCAAGTGTCATTATCCTGTACCCCGAGTGTCAGTGTCATTATCCTGTACCCCGAGTGTCAGTGTCATTATCCTGTACCCCAAGTGTCATTATCCTGTACCCCAAGTGTCAGTGTCATTATCCTGTACCCCGAGTGTCATTATCCTGTACCCCAAGTGTCAGTGTCATTATCCTGTACCCCTAGTGTCATTATCCTGTACCCCAAGTGTCAGTGTCATTATCCTGCTACCCCAAGTGTCAGTGTCATTATCCTGTACCCCGAGTGTCAGTGTCATTATCCTGTACCCCGAGTGTCAGTGTCATTATCCTGTACCCCCAGTGTCATTATCCTGTACCCCAAGTGTCATTATCCTGTACCCCAAGTGTCAGTGTCATTATCCTGTACCCCTAGTGTCATTATCCTGTACCCAAGTGTCAGTGTCATTATCCTGTACCCCAAGTGTCAGTGTCATTATCCTGTACCCCAAGTGTCAGTGTCATTATCCTGTACCCCGAGTGTCAGTGTCATTATCCTGTACCCCAAGTGTCAGTGTCATTATCCTGTACCCAAGTGTCAGTGTCATTATCCTGTACCCCAAGTGTCAGTGTCATTATCCTGTACCCCAAGTGTCAGTGTCATTATCCTGTACCCCGAGTGTCATTATCCTGTACCCCAAGTGTCAGTGTCATTATCCTGTACCCCAAGTGTCAGTGTCATTATCCTGTACCCCCAGTGTCATTATCCTGTACCCCTAGTGTCATTATCCTGTACCCCAAGTGTCAGTGTCATTATCCTGTACCCCAAGTGTCAGTGTCATTATCCTGTACCCCGAGTGTCAGTGTCATCATCCTGTACCCCGAGTGTCAGTGTCATTATCCTGTACCCCGAGTGTCAGTGTCATTATCCTGTACCCCGAGTGTCATTATCCTGTACCCCGAGTGTCAGTGTCATCATCCTGTATATAGGCCGGTCATAGTGATACTGTAACTTCTGGTTCAGGATGGTATATTCACACCGAACATTTACTGCAAAGAAATCTGCATAGAAAGTCTGCAGATTCCAATGTATATTTTGACCCTGTCCTGGTCGGGATCGTTGCCTTTGTCCAAAGTGTTATTAAAAATAAATCTGCTTTCATTCTTGACTTCCTGATTACAGATGTGGTTACTGTTGACGGATCTACACAGTATTTGGTGGGACACAGACTCGTGTTCCTTACACCCTGTGCAGGCGGCCCAGTAAATGGCGCTGCAGCTGGAACGTCTCACATTTCACTGGGAAACGTGACGAGAGGCGTCCGGGTCCCTGCAGCTTTACTGCTCATTCCTGTTATTTCTCCACATCCCACAGGTCTGGGGACTGGAGCAGAATAGTGTATGGAGCACAATATAACCGCTACCTGCTTCATATTAACCAAGGCGACGGCTCACAGAACATCTCTGTAGTTATAACACTTCCCAGAATGCAAATCACCAGGCCGAGCTCAGTCCAGACACAGAACAAGCAGGGAATGATGAGTTTCAACTCTGAAGTCTGCAGAATAGTGAGTGCAGCTCTGGAGTATAATACAGGATGTAAGTCAGGATCAGTACAGGATAAGTAATGTATGTACACAGTGACTGCACCAGCAGAATAGTGAGTGCAGCTCTGGAGTATAATACAGGATGTAACTTAGGATCAGTACAGGATAAGTAATGTAATGTATGTATACAGTGACTGCACCAGCAGAATAGTGAGTGCAGCTCTGGAGTATAATACAGGATAAAACTCAGGATTAGTACAGGATAAGTAATGTATGTACACAGTGACTGCACCAGCAGAATAGTGAGTGCAGCTCTGGAGTATAATACAGGATGTAACTCAGGATCAGTACAGGATAAGTAATGTATGTACACAGTGACTGCACCAGCAGAATAGTGAGTGCAGCTCTGGAGTATAATACAGGATGTAATTCAGGATCAGTACAGGATAAGTAATGTAATGTATGTACACAGTGACTGCACCAGCAGAATAGTGAGTGCAGCTCTGGAGTATAATACAGGATGTAACTTAGGATCAGTACAGGATAAGTAATGTAATGTATGTATACAGTGACTGCACCAGCAGAATAGTGAGTGCAGCTCTGGAGTATAATACAGGATAAAACTCAGGATTAGTACAGGATAAGTAATGTATGTACACAGTGACTGCACCAGCAGAATAGTGAGTGCAGCTCTGGAGTATAATACAGGATGTAACTCAGGATCAGTACAGGATAAGTAATGTATGTACACAGTGACTGCACCAGCAGAATAGTGAGTGCAGCTCTGGAGTATAATACAGGATGTAATTCAGGATCAGTACAGGATAAGTAATGTAATGTATGTACACAGTGACTGCACCAGCAGAATAGTGAGTGCAGCTCTGGAGTATAATACAGGATAAAACTCAGGATCAGTACAGGATAAGTAATGTATGTACACAGTGACTGCACCAGCAGAATAGTGAGTGCAGCTCTGCAGTATAATACAGGATAAAACTCAGGATCAGTACAGGATAAGTAATGTATGTACACAGTGACTGCACCAGCAGAATAGTGAGTGCAGCTCTGGAGTATAATACAGGATATAACTCAGGATCAGTACAGGATAAGTAATGTATGTACACAGTGACTGCACCAGCAGAATAGTGAGTGCAGCTCTGGAGTATAATACAGGATGTAACTCAGGATCAATTCAGGATAAGTAATGTATGTACGCAGTGACTGCACCAGCAGAATAGTGAGTGCAGCTCTGGAGTATAATACAGGATGTAACTCAGGATCAGTACAGGATAAGTAATGTATGTACACAGTGACTGCACCAGCAGAATAGTGAGTGCAGCTCTGGAGTATAATACAGGATGTAACTCAGGATCAGTACAGGATAAGTAATGTAATGTATGTACACAGTGACTGCACCAGCAGAATAGTGAGTGCAGCTCTGGAGTATAATACAGGATGTAACTCAGGATCAGTACAGGATAAGTAATGTAATATATGTACACAGTGACTGCACCAGCAGAATAGTGAGTGCAGCTCTGGAGTATAATACAGGATGTAACTCAGGATCAATTCAGGATAAGTAATGTATGTACGCAGTGACTGCACCAGCAGAATAGTGAGTGCAGCTCTGGAGTATAATACAGGATGTAACTCAGGATCAGTACAGGATAAGTAATGTATGTACACAGTGACTGCACCAGCAGAATAGTGAGTGCAGCTCTGGAGTATAATACAGGATGTAACTCAGGATCAGTACAGGATAAGTAATGTAATGTATGTACACAGTGACTGCACCAGCAGAATAGTGAGTGCAGCTCTGGAGTATAATACAGGATGTAACTCAGGATCAGTACAGGATAAGTAATGTAATGTATGTGCATATCAATGTAACTGTAAAAACTGTTAAATGGGACTCAAAGATGGACTTCCCCTTTAAGTTTATCCTAATATTGAAATATCTATATCCACCCTCAGGCCTAGGCTACACTGCAGCTTTTTGTAAAGTAGATAATTTTTGAAGATTGCATTTAACTGAATGCATTCATATTAACTGCAGCTGTAATTCAGCGTTACAAATAGTCGCAGTGCAGCCCCAACCGTAGCTCTGCTGGCAGGATGTAGTCAGGGAGGGTTTTTACTGTTTGAATGTAAACAATGTTGTTTCCATTCACTTACAGGAAGTAGAGATCTTGAAAATGTCAAGGAAATAGGCCACAAAGCATATTAGAAGATGGATATTGAATTTTTTTTTTCTGGACCTTTTCCTTCATATTCCAGAATTACATTCCTCAAGCAGGTGACTTCTTCTTGACTCCTCGTCTCTGAGAAGTGGGGAGGAGAATGCAGAGGTTAAATGAGAAACAATTGTCACTTCCTAAAGATAATTTAATGCGGTTTATCATCCCCTGGGAGTGGTCATACAGGACGTGACAGCGTCCTCCAGAGACAAGGCGGCGGAAGCTGTTGGACAGAGATAACCCACATTGTGAACTCCATGTCACAGGCCCCCTAAAGTGGTCTCCAGCCTGTGGTGGTACTACAACTCTCAGCCTGTGGTGGTACTACAACTCTCAGCCTGTGGTGGTACTACAACTCTCAGCCTGTGGCTGTTGGGGTACGCTGGAAGTTGTAGAAAACCAATTCTCTATTTATTGTAGGGATGTAACATGTCAGTAAAGGGCGACAGGTATGGCAGGCAATGATTGACAGCGCTATACTCCATTAGTGCTGTCACCATCAATCTGGACGGCCTCTGCCTCCAATATACAGTGCCTTGCGAAAGTATTCGCCCCCCCCCCTGGAACTTTTCAACCTTTGCCACATTTCAGGCTTCAAACAAAAGGATATAACATTTTACATTTTTGGTGAAGAATCAACAACAAGTGGGTCATAATTGTGAAGTGGAAGGAAATTTATTGGATCATTTAAACTTTTTTTGTAATAATAAAACTGAAAAGTGGGGCGTGCAAAATTATTCGTCCCCCTTGCATTAATACTTTGTTGCGCCACCTTTTGCTGCGATTACAGCTGCGGTCTCTTGGGGGATGTCTCTATCAGTTTTGCACATCTAGAGACTGAAATTCTTGCCCATTCTTCCTCTTTGAGGTTGGATGGAGACGTTTGTGAACAGCAGTTTTCAGCTCTTTCCACATCTTCTCCATTGGATTCAGGTCTGGACTTTGACTTGGCCATTCTAAGACCTGGACACCTTTATTTTTGAACCATTCCATTGTAGATTTTGCTTTATGTTTGGGATCATTGTCTTGTTGGAAGATAAATCTCCGTCCTAGTCTCAGGTCTTTTCATCCAGAATGGTCCTGTATTTGGCTCCATCCATCATCTTCCCTGTCCCTGCTGATGAAAAGCAGGCCCAAACCATGATGCTGCCACCACCATGTCTGACAGTGGGGATGGTGTGTTCAGGGGGATGAGCTGTGTTGCTTTTACGCCAAACATATCGTTTTGCATTGTTTCCAAAAAGTTGGATTTTGGTTTCATCTGAGCAGAGCCCCTTCTTCCACATGTTTGGTGTCTCCCAGGGGCTTGTGGAAAACTGTAAACCAGACTTTTTATGGATATCTTTGAGAAATGTCTTTCTTCTTGCCACTCTTCCATAAAGGGCAGATTTGTGAAGTGTTGGACTGATTGTTGTCCTATGGACAGACTCTCCCACCTCAGCTGTAGATCTCTGCAGTTCATCCAGAGTGATCATGGGCCTCTTGGCTTCATCTCTGATCAGTCTTCTCCTTGTTTAGAGGGACGGCCGGGTCTTGGTAGATTTGCAGTGGTCTGATACTCCTTCCATTTCAATATGACGCTTGCACAGTGCTCCTTGGGATGTTTAAATCTTGGGAAATCTTTTGGTATCCAAATCCGGCTTTAAGCTTCTCCACAACAGTATCAGGGACCTGCCTGGTGTGTTCCTTGGTCTTCATGATGCAGAACCCTGAGACTATCACAGAGCAGGTGCATTTATACGGAGACTTGATTACACACAGGTGGATTCTATTTATCTTCATCAGTCATTTAGGACAACATTGGATCATTCAGAGATCAGAGATCAACTTCTGGACTGAAAGTAAATGGGCTGAATAATTTTTCACGCACCACTTTTCAGTTTTATTATTACAAAAAAAGTTTAAATGATCCAATAAATTTCATTCCACTTCACAATTGTGACCCACTTGTTGTTGATTCTTCACCAAAAATGTAAAATGTTATATCTTTTTGTTTGAAGCCTGAAATGTGGCAAAAGGTTGAAAAGTTCCAGGGGGCCGAATACTTTCGCAAGGCACTGTATATTACTGAAGCACCCATCATACCACAGGGCGGAGGAAGAGGCCTGCACGGCTCCAAATGTGGGGCACACTGACACTCGGGGTACAGGATAATGACACTGACACTCGGGGTACAGGATAATGACGCTGACACTTGGGGTACAGGATAATGACACTGACACTTGGGGTACAGGATAATGACACTGACACTTGGGGTACAGGATAATGACACTGACACTTGGGGTACAGGATAATGACACTGACACTCGGGGTACAGGATAATGACACTAACACTTGGGGTACAGGATAATAACACTGACACTCGGGGTACAGGATAATGACACTGACACTCGGGGTACAGGATAATGACACTGACACTCGGGGTACAGGATAATGACACTGACACTCGGGGTACAGGATAATGACACTGACACTTGAGGTACAGGATAATGACACTGACACTCGGGGTACAGGATAATGACACTGACACTCGGGTACAGGATAATGACACTGACACTTGGGGTACAGGATAATGACGCTGACACTCGGGGTACAGGATAATGACGCTGACACTCGGGGTACAGGATAATGACGCTGACACTCGGGGTACAGGATAATGACACTGACACTCGGGGTACAGGATAATGACACTCGGGGTACAGGATAATGACACTGACACTCGGGGTACAGGATAATGACACTGACACTTGGGGTACAGGATAATGACACTGACACTTGGGGTACAGGATAATGACACTGACACTTGGGGTACAGGATAATGACACTGACACTCGGGTACAGGATAATGACACTGACACTTGGGGTACAGGATAATGACACTGACACTCGGGGTACAGGATAATGACACTGACACTCGGGGTACAGGATAATGACACTGACACTTGGGGTACAGGATAATGACACTGACACTCGGGGTACAGGATAATGACACTGACACTCGGGTACAGGATAATGACACTGACACTCGGGGTACAGGATAATGACACTGACACTCGGGGTACAGGATAATGACACTGACACTCGGGTACAGGATAATGACACTGACACTCGGGTACAGGATAATGACACTGACACTCGGGGTACAGGATAATGACACTGACACTCGGGTACAGGATAATGACACTGACACTCGGGGTACAGGATAATCACACTGACACTTGGGGTACAGGATAATGACGCTGACACTCGGGGTACAGGATAATGACGCTGACACTCGGGGTACAGGATAATGACACTGACACTCGGGGTACAGGATAATGACACTCGGGGTACAGGATAATGACACTGACACTCGGGTACAGGATAATGACGCTGACACTCGGGGTACAGGATAATGACGCTGACACTCGGGGTACAGGATAATGACGCTGACACTTGGAGTACAGGATAATGACGCTGACACTTGGAGTACAGGATAATGACGCTGACACTCGGGGTACAGGATAATGACGCTGACACTTGGGGTACAGGATAATGACGCTGACACTCGGGGTACAGGATAATGACGGCTGACACTCGGGGTACAGGATAATGACGCTGACACTTGGAGTACAGGATAATGACGCTGACACTCGGGGTACAGGATAATGACGCTGACACTCGGGGTACAGGATAATGACACTGACACTCGGGGTACAGGATAATGACACTCGGGGTACAGGATAATGACACTGACACTCGGGGTACAGGATAATGACACTGACACTTGGGGTACAGGATAATGACACTGACACTCGGGGTACAGGATAATGACACTGACACTTGAGGTACAGGATAATGACACTGACACTCGGGGTACAGGATAATGACACTGACACTCGGGGTACAGGATAATCACACTGACACTTGGGGTACAGGATAATGACGCTGACACTCGGGGTACAGGATAATGACGCTGACACTCGGGGTACAGGATAATGACACTGACACTCGGGGTACAGGATAATGACACTCGGGGTACAGGATAATGACACTCGGGTACAGGATAATGACACTCGGGGTACAGGATAATGACACTCGGGGTACAGGATAATGACGCTGACACTTGGAGTACAGGATAATGACGCTGACACTCGGGGTATAGGATAATGACACTGACACTCGGGGTACAGGATAATGACACTGACACTCGGGGTACAGGATAATGACGCTGACACTCGGGGTACAGGATAATGACACTGACACTCGGGGTACAGGATAATGACACTCGGGGTACAGGATAATGACACTCGGGGTACAGGATAATGACACTCGGGGTACAGGATAATGACACTCGGGGTACAGGATAATGACGCTGACACTTGGAGTACAGGATAATGACGCTGACACTCGGGGTACAGGATGATGACACTGACACTCGGGGTACAGGATAATGACGCTGACACTCGGGTACAGGATAATGACCCTGACACTCGGGGTACAGGATAATGACACTGACACTCGGAGTACAGGATAATGACACTCGGGGTACAGGATAATGACACTCGGGGTACAGGATAATGACGCTGACACTTGGAGTACAGGATAATGACGCTGACACTCGGGGTACAGGATAATGACACTGACACTTGGGGTACAGGATAATGACGCTGACACTTGGGGTACAGGATAATGACACTGACACTCGGGGTACAGGATAATGACACTGACACTTGGGGTACAGGATAATGACGCTGACACTTGGGGTACAGGATAATGACGCTGACACTCGGGGTACAGGATAATGACGCTGACACTCGGGGTACAGGATAATGACACTGACACTCGGGGTACAGGATAATGACACTCGGGGTACAGGATAATGACACTCGGGGTACAGGATAATGACACTCGGGGTACAGGATAATGACGCTGACACTTGGAGTACAGGATAATGACGCTGACACTCGGGGTACAGGATAATGACGCTGACACTCGGGGTACAGGATAATGACGCTGACACTCGGGGTACAGGATAATGACGCTGACACTCGGGGTACAGGATGATGACGCTGACACTCGGAGTACAGGATGATGACACTGACACTCGGGGTACAGGATAATGACGCTGACACTCGGGGTACAGGATAATGACGCTGACACTCGGGGTACAGGATAATGACACTGACACTTGGGGTACAGGATAATGACGCTGACACTCGGGGTACAGGATAATGACGCTGACACTCGGGGTACAGGATAATGACGCTGACACTCGGAGTACAGGATAATGACGCTGACACTCGGGGTACAGGATAATGACGCTGACACTTGGAGTACAGGATAATGACGCTGACACTCGGGGTACAGGATGATGACGCTGACACTTGGAGTACAGGATGATGACGCTGACACTCGGGGTACAGGATAATGACGCTGACACTCGGGGTACAGGATAATGACGCTGACACTTGGAGTACAGGATAATGACGCTGACACTCGGGGTACAGGATAATGACGCTGACACTCGGGGTACAGGATAATGACGCTGACACTTGGAGTACAGGATAATGACGCTGACACTCGGGGTACAGGATAATGACGCTGACACTCGGGGTACAGGATAATGACACTGACACTTGGGGTACAGGATAATGACACTCGGGGTACAGGATAATGACGCTGACACTCGGGGTATAGGATAATGACACTGACACTTGGGGTACAGGATAATGACACTGACACTCGGGGTACAGGATAATGACACTGACACTTGAGGTACAGGATAATGACACTGACACTCGGGGTACAGGATAATGACACTGACACTCGGGGTACAGGATAATCACACTGACACTTGGGGTACAGGATAATGACGCTGACACTCGGGGTACAGGATAATGACGCTGACACTCGGGGTACAGGATAATGACACTGACACTCGGGGTACAGGATAATGACACTCGGGGTACAGGATAATGACACTCGGGGTACAGGATAATGACACTCGGGGTACAGGATAATGACGCTGACACTTGGAGTACAGGATAATGACGCTGACACTCGGGTACAGGATAATGACACTGACACTCGGGGTACAGGATAATGACACTGACACTCGGGACAGGATAATGACGCTGACACTCGGGTACAGATAATGACGCTGACACTCGGGGTACAGGATGATGACGCTGACACTCGGGGTACAGGATAATGACGCTGACACTCGGGGTACAGGATAATGACGCTGACACTCGGGGTACAGGATAATGACGCTGACACTCGGGGTACAGGATAATGACGCTGACACTTGGGGTACAGGATAATGACGCTGACACTCGGTGTACAGGATAATGACACTCGGGGTACAGGATAATGACACTGACACTCGGGGTACAGGATAATGACGCTGACACTCGGGGTACAGGATAATGACACTGACACTCGGGGTACAGGATAATGACACTCGGGGTACAGGATAATGACACTCGGGGTACAGGATAATGACACTGACACTTGGGGTACAGGATAATGACGCTGACACTTGGAGTACAGGATAATGACGCTGACACTCGGGGTACAGGATAATCACACTGACACTCGGGGTACAGGATAATGACGCTGACACTCGGGGTACAGGATAATGACGCTGACACTCGGGGTACAGGATAATGACGCTGACACTCGGGTACAGGATAATGACACTCGGGGTACAGGATAATGACACTCGGGGTACAGGATAATGACGCTGACACTTGGAGTACAGGATAATGACGCTGACACTCGGGGTACAGGATAATGACACTGACACTCGGGGTACAGGATAATGACGCTGACACTCGGGGTACAGGATAATGACGCTGACACTCGGGGTACAGGATAATGACGCTGACACTCGGGGTACAGGATGATGACGCTGACACTCGGGGTACAGGATGATGACGCTGACACTCGGGGTACAGGATAATGACGCTGACACTCGGGGTACAGGATAATGACGCTGACACTCGGGGTACAGGATAATGACGCTGACACTCGGGGTACAGGATGATGACGCTGACACTCGGAGTACAGGATGATGACGCTGACACTCGGGGTACAGGATGATGACGCTGACACTCGGGGTACAGGATAATGACGCTGACACTCGGGGTACAGGATAATGACGCTGACACTCGGGTACAGGATAATGACGCTGACACTCGGGTACAGGATAATGACGCTGACACTCGGGGTACAGGATGATGACGCTGACACTTGGAGTACAGGATGATGACGCTGACACTCGGGGTACAGGATAATGACGCTGACACTCGGGGTACAGGATAATGACGCTGACACTCGGAGTACAGGATGATGACGCTGACACTCGGAGTACAGGATGATGACGCTGACACTCGGGGTACAGGATAATGACACTGACACTTGGGGTACAGGATAATGACACTGACACTCGGGGTACAGGATGATGACGCTGACACTCGGAGTACAGGATAATGACACTGACACTCGGGGTACAGGATAATGACACTGACACTTGGGGTACAGGATAATGACACTGACACTCGGGGTACAGGATGATGACGCTGACACTCGGAGTACAGGATGATGACGCTGACACTCGGGGTACAGGATAATGACGCTGACACTTGGAGTACAGGATGATGACGCTGACACTCGGGGTACAGGATAATGACACTGACACTCGGGGTACAGGATGATGACGCTGACACTCGGGGTACAGGATAATGACGCTGACACTCGGAGTACAGGATAATGACACTGACACTTGGGGTACAGGATAATCACATTGACACTTGGGGTACATTATAATGACACTGACACTTGGGGTAATAGAGGATGGGTCCCTCTCGGCGGCAGTATTATAACGTTATGTTACTATAGTGCAGTTTTTGGGGTGCTCAGTCTCGGCATTGAAGGGCTCTGTCGGGGTACCGGCTCCTCCGTCCTGTAGTCTCCAGGATCCTTGACATTTATCTGCACGGGTCTCACATCCAGATCATTGATGGACGACTGGGGTTGACCTAAGACTGAGGAACAGGGGCTGGAAACAGGGAACTCCTAGGAGGAAAGGAGCTCTTTTGAGGTCCTTGTGTCAGCCTGGAACGTCTCCTCCGCGTTCACTCTGGTGCTTCCGTCTCTGGGAGTGGTTCCTGGATGCTGCATTGGAAGTGAATAGGACACACCTAAGTGACATTTAGTCATGAAATAACAATCCGCTGACTATGGACAGATGTTCCTGCCTCACCAAAATCATATAAAAACTGCGGAAGCTTAAAGGCAAATTCCATAAATGTCTGATATGGGAATATCCCTTTATGAGTCTTTTTATCATCTATTATAGGGGCGTACACTGAGAAGTGGGTCATGATAAATGGTATGGCCCACCTTCTGGTTCCCACCTTACCCCATCCCTCCTAAGGAGCAAGGGTGAACACCTTAACAATAATGCAAAATTTGGACGCCCACCTTTCATGTGCCATTTATACTATTAGTGACTTCTTATGTGACAGAGTTGTTACTGTTACAGTACAGTTACTTCACTATGTTAGAACATGTATAATCAGATTGACTATTGGGCCTTTATAATGTATACTGCACCATCATCAGCTGATACCAGGCACTGAAGGGTTACGTGGGGTGAACCAAGTAGTAAGCCGCAGGAGGCAGCTGCTGCGAGCCTGAGTGCCCACCATCCGCTGTTGGACAACAAAGCTCCAGATTGTGCACTGGACCAGTCATAAATATGACACTTGTTTCCCAGGACCATGGAAGGTGTGAAAAGATGTAGGGGGGCCCAGCAATGGAATTCTGCACCCTTCTGCTAGGATCCATAATTCCAGCTGCAATACCTAGTACCTTTTGTATCCCAAGGTGAATACAGTAGGGGAGAAGTATGCAAATATTGTTACATATTGTGACAACAAATCTCTAAATTGTGCACTGGACCAGTCGTGTATATGACACTTGTTTTAAAGAACCATGGAAGGTGTAAAAAGATTTAGAGGGCCCCAACCCTGGAATCCTGCACCCTTCTAGGACCTATAATTTCAGCTGCAAACCAAGTACACTGTGTATCCTAGGGTGAAGACAGCAGGGGAGAATCCTGTAAATATTGTTACATATTGTAACAACAAAGCTCCAGATTGTGCACTGGGCCAGTTATGAATATGACACTAGTTCCCAATGACCATAGAAGGTTTGAAAAGATTTAGAAGGCCCCAGCTCTGGAATCCTGCACCCTTCTGCTGGGACCCATAATCACAGCTGCAATACCTAGTACCCTGTGTATCCTAGGGTGAAGGCAGATGGGGAGAATCATGTAAATATTGTTACATATTGTAACAACAAAGCTCCAGATTGTGCACTAGATCAGTCATGAATATCACACTTTCCAAGGACCATAGAAGGTGTGAAAACATTTAGAGGGTCCAAGCCCTGGAATCCTGCACCCTTCTTGAACCTATAATCACAACTGCAAACCAAGTACACTGTGTATACTAGGGTGAAGACAACAGGGGCGAAGTATGCAACTATGGTTGCATATTGTGACCACGAAGCTCCAGATTGTGCACTGGGACAGTCATGCATATCACACTGGTTTCCAAGGACCATGGAAGGTTTGAAAACATTTAGAAGGCCTCAGCCCTAGAATCCTGCACCCTTCTGCTGGGACCCATAATCACAGCTGTAATACCTAGTACCCTGTGTATCCTAGGGTGAAGACAGAAAGGGAGAATCATGTAAATATTGTTACATATTGTAACAACAAAGCTCCAGATTGTGCACTGGGACAGTCATGCATATCACACTTGTTTCCAAGAACCATGGAAGGTGTGAAAAGATTTAGAGGGCCCCAACCCTGGAATCCTGCACCCTTCTGCTGGGATCCATAACTACATCTGCAATACCTAGTACCCTGTGTATCCTAGGGTGAAGACAGCAGGGTAGATTTATGCAAATATTCTCATATATTTGGATTTAACTCTGCAGGGTGCAGGGCTGTGGCAACCTCTAATTAATGTTAGGCCACGTGACATACCACGGCTGTGGTCGGGTGTTCCACTTGGCAGCAGAGCGCCCCTCCCTCCTATTTGGGAAGGATGAATATAAAATAAGTTGTAATTCTCCAGTTCTCCCCGCAGGCCCCCTATTCGTGATGTATAGGGTCCGTGTTTGGCCCTCACGTTATCCGGTTGGGTGGAGTCGCTGCACATTCACACATTTCCCATACATCCCTCTTAGCCTGGATTCAGAAAAAATAAAACATCTGCATTCCTTCGGCATTTCAGGAAACCCACCCCATGTGGGACCTGGTGAATTCCCAACAGCGATGAGGCAGCAAAACGAGGTGGAATGTGGCTCGCACCTCATCGAGTGTATTGAGGCACGGCATTGGTATGTGAGAGGGCTATACCGCAATTGCAGGAAGGGCTGGGACTTGTAGTCCTACAGCTGGAGGAAGCTGAGTATGGGCCGTAGTAGGTTATACACACTGAGCTGTCTGACATAGAAAGCAAAACAGTGAATGTTTCCTTTCACTGACAGCAAGCAGAGATCTTGAAACCTGTCAGAAACCCCTTTAAGAAAAATAACGGCTAACGGGTTAATCACAAAGTGAAGAGACATAGTTAGTCATACTTGGCAAGTGAAATTCCAGTGCACCCTGGGCACCATGGAGCAGTACCACCCCCCCAAGTGGCGTGTTTTACTAGCACCCATTACTATGTAAACAGCATTCCGAGGGGAGTGTGAGACAGGGTGGGGCTATCCTCTCAGACCACCGCACTCTTTTCCTGTGCTGAGGCCATGTACTGTACATGGGACTGCTGCCAAGGATATAGCGTTCACCACTGGTCGGTCACATTGCTGTGCAGCGGCATGTGATGGAGGGTGGGGAGCGGCGGGCATGGCTGCTGACTGCTGCACTGAACATAAACTTTTCATCTCATCTACAACCAGTGATGGTAACCTAAGGCCAAAGCGTGTAGTAAATGACTGCAAGCAGAGATGTGGATTGTGTAGCTTTTGTAATACACATAGAGTATTTAAAATGGATGCTACATACTGTACTAGACCTGATTCACACGGGTGTACTCGGTCCGAGAAACACAGCCGTATGGCGGCCGCACCTTCCGGACTGACTGCGGCTCTGCTGACCTGAACTGACTACATCATAGTGATTTATGATACGATCAGTTCCTATCTGATTGTGGGTGTAATGCACCGTACTCACATGATTATATCAGATAGCAACTGACTGTATCAAAAACCAATATGATGTAGTCAGTTTGGGTCAGGGGAGCCATAGTCAGTTCAGGAGAAGTGGCCGAAACACAGACTGTGTTTCTTGGACCCAGCACAGACATGTGAATCATGCCATATACTCCAGAGCTGCACTCATTATTCTGTTGGTGGAGTCACTGTGTACATACATTACTTATCCTGTACAGATCCTGAGTTACATCCTGTATTATACTCCAGAGCTGCACTCATTATTCTGTTGGTGGAGTCACTGTGTACATACATTACTTATCCTGTACAGATCCTGAGTTACATCCTGTATTATACTCCAGAGCTGCACTCATTATTCTGTTGGTGGAGTCACTGTGTACATACATTACTTATCCTGTACAGATCCTGAGTTACAATCTGTATTATACTCCAGAGCTGCACTCACTATTCTGCTGGTGGAGTCACTGTGTACATACATTACATTACTTATCCTGTACTGAACCTGAGTTATATCCTATATTATACTCCAGAGCTGTACTCACTATTCTGCTGGTGCAGTCACTGTGGACATACATTACATTACTTATCCTGTACTGATCCTAAGTTACATCCTGTATTATACTCCAGAGCTGCACTCATTATTCTGCTGGTGCAGTCACTGTGTACATACATTACTTATCCTGTACTGATCCTGAGTTACATCCTGTATTATACTCCAGAGCTGCACTCACTATTCTGCTGGTGCAGTCACTGTGTACATACATTACTTATCCTGTACTGATCCTGAGTTACATCCTGTATTATACTCCAGAGCTGCACTCACTATTCTGCTGGTGCAGTCACTGTGTACATACATTACTTATCCTGTACTGATCCTGAGTTACATCCTGTATTATACACCAGAGCTGCACTCACTATTCTGCTGGTGCAGTCACTGTGTACATACATTACTTATCCAGTACTGATCCTGAGTTATATCCTGTATTATACTCCAGAGCTGCACTCACTATTCTGCTGGTGCAGTCACTGTGTACATACATTACTTATCCTGTACTGATCCTGAGTTACATCCTGTATTATACTCCAGAGCTGCACTCACTATTCTGCTGGTGCAGTCACTGTGTACATACATTACATCTCCTGTACTTATCCTGAGTTACATCCTGTATTATACTCCAGAGCTGCACTCACTACTCTGCTGGTGCAGTCACTGTGTACATACATTACATCTCCTGTACTGATCCTTAGTTACATCCTGTATTATACTCCAGAGCTGCACTCACTATTCTGCTGGTGGAGTCACTGTGTACATACATTACATCTCCTGTACTTATCCTGAGTTACATCCTGTATTATACTCCAGAGCTGCACTCACTATTCTGCAGATGGAGTCACTGTGTACTTTATTCTGTACTGATCCAGAGTTACACCATGAAAAACATTCACAATGCTACAGCTTCTGAGCTGAAATCTCTTAGTATTCCCTGCTTGTTCAGTTTCTGCAGAGCTTTCTGATGCCTTTATATGATCTGATGTAGAAAAGCTAACTGCCCGTTAAATATAGAAATTCGGATAAACTGGTAGGTTCATGTCTGTTGGAAAGGTTCCTTTCTGTCTCCAATGGCAAACAGCTGAATTGCGAATGCAGCACTGGAGTACAATACCAATAACAAAGGCAAAAAATTATAAAATATTCCTCACCTCTCCTAACAATCATACACTAGTTGTATGGAGATCTCCGGGCCTCTGGTTTGGAGCATCATTGATACAACTGGGCAGTTGTTGCAGAAGTGACCCCTCTGCTTGACCCTGTGAACACAGTGGAGGCTGCCCAGGGGGGTCATGACACTTTAACCTTGATAGTCACGGAATGGAAAATTCGTGTGTGTGTGTGTGTGGGGGGATTACAATTCTTGCAAAATAAGAGAAGTAACCACCCCTCGGGGTACAAGACATTGGTCTCCACCACACGCACCGGGTAATATGTGACGGATTATGCAAAGTGAAATCTGGGCAGAATTAAAAAACAAAAACATAGTATCTTCTCCATGGATGGACTGTGGTGGGGGAGGAGGCCGGCCGCAGGAATGTGGCCGGAGATTTTACAGCCCTTTTAATGGGATCCTTATTTAGTACACAGGCCCCAGATAGGTCACCCCATCTACAGGCCCTGCCAAATATGCAGGGAGAGTAATGTTCAGCATCCCGGCCCAGCTCAGGGTGAGAACAGAAATACTGACTCTGTGCAATGAATATTCCCAGGGAAAACAAATCCCCCAGCGCTGGATGCCAAGACCCCAATCCTGTGCATGCCGGGACCCCTGGCCTGCCCTGTCACACATAGCATGCACATAGACAGCCTGAGGAAAGGGCATCCATACAATAGAGGGAGCTGTTATGGTGCCCGTGGGGGGGCAGATCGTGCCAGCCCCAACCCCATGGCCTGTGTGACAAGGGTCTAAGTTGAAGCCCCAATGTGAAATCTGTAACAGCCCCCTCCAAACCATGTATCATTTATAATATTGGTGTTTTATATGGCAGAGGAGTTGGGCTGGGGCGTGGCTGTGCACCCCATATAGCTATGAGCACAGGACTATAGCTTAAACAGGGGGATCGCCTGGGGTGCTGGGAGTTGGATCCCCGCCAATCTCATATTGATAGCCTATCCTGAGGATAGGCAATTAATATGAAAATCTCATAAAACACCCTTTAACGGTTATAGTATTCCCACAGGCACACAGCTTAATGGTTACAATTCTATGGTAGATACAGTACACTTCTGTTTCTCTGTAGGGTATACAGGTTACTGGTTACAGTTCTCTGGTATATACACTCCTCTGTTTCTCTGTAGGGTATACAGGTTACTGGTTACAGTTCTCTGGCATGCACACAGTTTGGTAGTTATAGTTTTGTGGTGGTTACACGGTGTAGTGTTTACAGTTCTCTGGTGGGTACACAGCTTAGTAGCTATAGTATTCTGGTGGGAACACAACTTTATAGTTACAGTTCTTTAGTGGGCACACAGTTTTGAGGTTACAGTTCTCTAGTAGCTCCAGTACATTTCTCTGTGTCTCTAGTAGGGTATATACCTTAGTGGTTACAGTTCTCTGTTCGATACACTTCTCTGTTCTCTGTAAGGTACACAGCTTAGTGGTTTCAGTTCTCTGGTAGATACACTTCTCTGTTCTCTGTAGGGTACACAGCTTAGTGGTTACAGTTCTCTGGTAGATACACTTCTCTGTTCTCTGTAGGGTATACAGCTTAGTGGTTACAGTTCTATGGTAGATACACTTCTCTGTTCTCTGTAGGGTATACAGCTTAGTGGTTACAGTTCTATGGTAGATACACTTCTCTGTTCTCTTTAGGGTATACAGCTTAGTGGTTTCAGTTCTCTGGTAGATACACTTCTCTGTTCTCTGTAGGGTACACAGCTTAGTGGTTACAGTTCTATGGTAGATACACTTCTCTGTTCTCTGTAGGGTATACAGCTTAGTGGTTTCAGTTCTCTGGTAGATACACTTCTCTGTTCTCTGTAGGGTATACAGCTTAGTGGTTACAGTTCTCTGGTAGATACACTTCTCTGTTCTCTGTAGGGTACACAGCTTAGTGGTTACAGTTCTATGGTAGATACACTTCTCTGTTCTCTGTAGGGTATACAGCTTAGTGGTTTCAGTTCTCTGGTAGATACACTTCTCTGTTCTCTGTAGGGTATACAGCTTAGTGGTTACAGTTCTCTGGTAGATACACTTCTCTGTTCTCTGTAGGGTACACAGCTTAGTGGTTACAGTTCTATGGTAGATACACTTCTCTGTTCTCTGTAGGGTATACAGCTTAGTGGTTACAGTTCTCTGGTAGATACACTTCTCTGTTCTCTGTAGGGTATACAGCTTAGTGGTTACAGTTCTATGGTAGATACACTTCTCTGTTTCTCTGTAGGGTATACAGCTTAGTGGTTACAGTTCTCTGGTAGATACACTTCTCTGTTCTCTGTAGGGTACACAGCTTAGTGGTTACAGTTCTATGGTAGATACACTTCTCTGTTCTCTTTAGGGTATACAGCTTAGTGGTTACAGTTCTCTGGTAGATACACTTCTCTGTTCTCTGTAGGGTACACAGCTTAGTGGTTACAGTTCTATGGTATATACACTTCTCTGTTCTCTGTAGGGTATACAGCTTAGTGGTTACAGTTCTATGGTAGATACACTTCTCTGTTCTCTTTAGGGTATACAGCTTAGTGGTTACAGTTCTATGGTAGATACACTTCTCTGTTCTCTGTAGGGTATACAGCTTAGTGGTTACAGTTCTATGGTAGATACACTTCTCTGTTCTCTTTAGGGTATACAGCTTAGTGGTTACAGTTCTCTGGTAGATACACTTCTCTGTTCTCTGTAGGGTACACAGCTTAGTGGTTACAGTTCTATGGTATATACACTTCTCTGTTCTCTGTAGGGTATACAGCTTAGTGGTTACAGTTCTCTGGTAGATACACTTCTCTGTTCTCTTTAGGGTATACAGCTTAGTGGTTACAGTTCTCTGGTAGATACACTTCTCTGTTCTCTGTAGGGTACACAGCTTAGTGGTTACAGTTCTATGGTAGATACACTTCTCTGTTCTCTGTAGGGTATACAGCTTAGTGGTTACAGTTCTCTGGTAGATACACTTCTCTGTTCTCTGTAGGGTACACAGCTTAGTGGTTACAGTTCTATGGTAGATACACTTCTCTGTTCTCTGTAGGGTATACAGCTTAGTGGTTACAGTTCTCTGGTAGATACACTTCTCTGTTCTCTGTAGGGTATACAGCTTAGTGGTTACAGTTCTCTGGTAGATACACTTCTTTGTTCTCTGTAGGGTATACAGCTTAGTGGTTACAGTTCTATGGTAGATACACTTCTCTGTTCTCTGTAGGGTACACAGCTTAGTGGTTACAATTCTATGGTAGATACACTTCTCTGTTCTCTGTAGGGTATACAGCTTAGTGGTTACAGTTCTATGGTAGATACACTTCTCTGTTCTCTGTAGGGTATACAGCTTAGTGGTTACAGTTCTATGGTAGATACACTTCTCTGTTCTCTTTAGGGTATACAGCTTAGTGGTTACAGTTCTCTGGTAGATACACTTCTCTGTTCTCTGTAGGGTATACAGCTTAGTGGTTACAGTTCTATGGTAGATACACTTCTCTGTTCTCTTTAGGGTATACAGCTTAGTGGTTACAGTTCTCTGGTAGATACACTTCTCTGTTCTCTGTAGGGTATACAGCTTAGTGGTTACAGTTCTCTGGTAGATACACTTCTCTGTTCTCTTTAGGGTATACAGCTTAGTGGTTACAGTTCTCTGGTAGATACACTTCTCTGTTCTCTGTAGGGTACACAGCTTAGTGGTTACAATTCTATGGTAGATACACTTCTCTGTAGGGTATACAGCTTAGTGGTTACAGTTCTATGGTAGATACACTTCTCTGTTCTCTGTAGGGTATACAGCTTAGTGGTTACAGTTCTATGGTATATACACTTCTCTGTTCTCTGTAGGGTATACAGCTTAGTGGTTACAGTTCTATGGTAGATACACTTCTCTGTTCTCTTTAGGGTACACAGCTTAGTGGTTACAGTTCTATGGTAGATACACTTCTCTGTTCTCTGTAGGGTACACAGCTTAGTGGTTACAGTTCTCTGGTATATACACTTATCTGTTCTCTGTAGGGTATACAGCTTAGTGGTTACAGTTCTATGGTAGATACACTTCTCTGTTCTCTGTAGGGTATACAGCTTAGTGGTTACAGTTCTATGGTAGATACACTTCTCTGTTCTCTGTAGGGTACACAGCTTAGTGGTTACAGTTCTATGGTAGATACACTTCTCTGTTCTCTGTAGGGTACACAGCTTAGTGGTTACAGTTCTATGGTAGATACACTTCTCTGTTCTCTGTAGGGTATACAGCTTAGTGGTTACAGTTCTCTGGTAGATACACTTCTCTGTTCTCTGTAGGGTATACAGCTTAGTGGTTACAGTTCTCTGGTAGATACACTTCTCTGTTCTCTGTAGGGTATACAGCTTAGTGGTTACAGTTCTATGGTAGATACACTTCTCTGTTCTCTGTAGGGTATACAGCTTAGTGGTTACAGTTCTCTGGTAGATACACTTCTCTGTTCTCTGTAGGGTACACAGCTTAGTGGTTACAGTTCTATGGTAGATACACTTCTCTGTTCTCTGTAGGGTACACAGCTTAGTGGTTACAGTTCTATGGTAGATACACTTCTCTGTTCTCTGTAGGGTACACAGCTTAGTGGTTACAGTTCTCTGGTAGATGCACTTCTCTGTTCTCTGTAGGGTATACAGTTTAGTGGTTACAGTTCTCTGGTAGATACACTTCTCTGTTCTCTGTAGGGTACACAGCTTAGTGGTTACAGTTCTATGGTAGATACACTTCTCTGTAGGGTATACAGCTTAGTGGTTACAGTTCTCTGGTAGATGCACTTCTCTGTTCTCTGTAGGGTATACAGTTTAGTGGTTACAGTTCTCTGGTAGATACACTTCTCTGTTCTCTGTAGGGTATACAGCTTAGTGGTTACAGTTCTCTGGTAGATACACTTCTCTGTTCTCTGTAGGGTACACAGCTTAGTGGTTACAGTTCTCTGGTAGATACACTTCTCTGTTCTCTGTAGGGTATACAGCTTAGTGGTTACAGTTCTCTGGTAGATACACTTCTCTGTTCTCTGTAGGGTACACAGCTTAGTGGTTACAGTTCTATGGTAGATACACTTCTCTGTTCTCTGTAGGGTATACAGTTTAGTGGTTTCAGTTCTATGGTAGATACACTTCTCTGTTCTCTGTAGGGTATACAGCTTAGTGGTTACAGTTCTCTGGTGGGCACACAGTTTTGTGGTTACATTTCTATGACATGCACAAAGTTTAGTAGTTATAGTTTTCTGGTGGTTACACAGCTTAATGTTTACAGTTCTCTGGTGGGCACACAACGTAGTGGCTATAGTATTCTAGTAGGCACACAACTTTATTGTTATAGTTCTTTAGTGGGCGCACAGTTTGGTTACAGTTCTCTGGTGGGCACACAGCTCAGTGGTTAGAGTTTACTGGTGGGCACACATCTTAGTGGTTACAGTGTTCTGATGGATACAGAGCTGAGTGCAACAGTTCTCTGGTGGGCACACATTTAATGTTTACAGTTTTTTAGTAAACACACTGCTTAGTTGTTACAGTCCTCTGGTAGGTATACAATCCAGTGATTATACTTCTTTTGTGGGCACACAACCATTTCCTTGGTTGGCACACTGCTTAGTGGTTACAGTCCTCTGGTAGGTATAAAATCCAGTGATTATACTTCT
The DNA here is from genome assembly GCA_900303285.1 of Rhinella marina. Lineage (NCBI taxonomy): Eukaryota > Metazoa > Chordata > Amphibia > Anura > Bufonidae > Rhinella > Rhinella marina. Next base: position 55,244 of record ONZH01009140.1, on the reverse strand, counting down.
TTTGTGGGCACACAACCTACTGGTTGCAGTTCCTTGGTTGGCACACTGCTTAGTGGTTACAGTTCTCTAGCAGGTATACAGTCCAGTGATTATACATCTTTTGTGGGCACACAATCTAGTGGTTGCAGTTCCTTGGTTGGCACACTTCTTAGTGGTTACAGTCCTTTGGTAGGTATACAATCCAGTGATTATACTTCTTTTGTGGGCGCACAACCTACTGGTTGCAGTTCCTTTGTTGGCACACTGGTTAGTGGCTACATTTCTCTGGCAGGTATACAATCTAGTGATTATACTTCTTTTGTGGGCACACAACCATTTCCTTGGTTGGCACACTGCTTAGTGGTTACAGTCCGCTGGTAGGTATACAATTCAGTGATTATACATCTTTTATGGGCACACAACCATTTCCTTGGTTGGCACACTGCTTAGTGGTTACAGTCCTCTGGTAGGTATAAATCCAGTGATTATACTTCTTTTGTGGGCACACAACCTACTGGTTGCAGTTCCTTGGTTGGCACACTGCTTAGTGGTTACAGTTCTCTAGCAGGTATACAGTCCAGTGATTATACATCTTTTGTGGGCACACAATCTAGTGGTTGCAGTTCTTGGTTGGCACACTTCTTAGTGGTTACAGTCCTTTGGTAGGTATACAATCCAGTGATTATACTTCTTTTGTGGGCGCACAACCTACTGGTTGCAGTTCCTTTGTTGGCACACTGGTTAGTGGCTACATTTCTCTGGCAGGTATACAATCTAGTGATTATACTTCTTTTGTGGGCACACAACCATTTCCTTGGTTGGCACACTGCTTAGTGGTTACAGTCCGCTGGTAGGTATACAATTCAGTGATTATACATCTTTTATGGGCACACAACCATTTCCTTGGTTGGCACACTGCTTAGTGGTTACAGTCCTCTGGTAGGTATAAAATCCAGTGATTATACTTCTTTTGTGGGCACACAACCTACTGGTTGCAGTTCCTTGGTTGGCACACTGCTTAGTGGTTACAGTTCTCTAGCAGGTATACAGTCCAGTGATTATACATCTTTTGTGGGCACACAATCTAGTGGTTGCAGTTCCTTGGTTGGCACACTTCTTAGTGGTTACAGTCCTTTGGTAGGTATACAATCCAGTGATTATACTTCTTTTGTGGGCGCACAACCTACTGGTTGCAGTTCCTTTGTTGGCACACTGGTTAGTGGCTACATTTCTCTGGCAGGTATACAATCTAGTGATTATACTTCTTTGTGGGCACACAACCATTTCCTTGGTTGGCACACTGCTTAGTGGTTACAGTCCGCTGGTAGGTATACAATTCAGTGATTATACATCTTTTATGGGCACACAACCATTTCCTTGGTTGGCACACTGCTTAGTGGTTACAGTCCTCTGGTAGGTATAAAATCCAGTGATTATACTTCTTTTGTGGGCACACAACCTACTGGTTGCAGTTCCTTGGTTGGCACACTGCTTAGTGGTTACAGTTCTCTAGCAGGTATACAGTCCAGTGATTATACATCTTTTGTGGGCACACAATCTAGTGGTTGCAGTTCCTTGGTTGGCACACTTCTTAGTGGTTACAGTCCTTTGGTAGGTATACAATCCAGTGATTATACTTCTTTGTGGGCGCACAACCTACTGGTTGCAGTTCCTTTGTTGGCACACTGGTTAGTGGCTACATTTCTCTGGCAGGTATACAATCTAGTGATTATACTTCTTTTGTGGGCACACAACCATTTCCTTGGTTGGCACACTGCTTAGTGGTTACAGTCCGCTGGTAGGTATACAATTCAGTGATTATACATCTTTTATGGGCACACAACCATTTCCTTGGTTGGCACACTGCTTAGTCGTTACAGTCCTCTGGTAGGTATAAACTCCAGTGATTATACTTCTTTTATGGGCACACAACCATTTCCTTGGTTGGCACACTGCTTAGTGGTTACAGTCCTCTGGTAGGTATAAAATCCAGGGATTATACATCTTTTGTGGGCACACAACCTACTGGTTGCAGTTCCTTGGTTGGCACACTGCTTAGTGGTTACAGTTCTCTGGTAGGTATAAAATCCAGGGATTATACATCTTTTGTGGGCACACAACCTACTGGTTGCAGTTCCTTGGTTGGCACACTGCTTAGTGGTTACAGTTCTCTGGTAGGTATACAATCCAGTTATTATACATCTTTTGTGGGCACATAACCAAGTGGTTGCAGCCACAATATAAAATCAAAATTATTATACATTTTTCCTCATTTTCATAACCCAAGTGACTCATGCAACTAGAATTTAAAGCTTGAATTATCTAAAGAGGAGGCGGTGATAAATAATTCTACATAAGAGCGGTGGAGGAATCTTCAGAGGAGGACATTTCTTCAAGAATTCTCTTCATAAAATGTTAAGTAACTTTGTAAATTCTTTGTATCCATTTTGAGTCATATCATACTTTCATTCAGGTTCAAAGCAAAACTCTAAATGATCTGGATTTGATTTTAGAATAATGAATTTTGGGAGCTGAGAAGACAGTTACGGCCACGTGACCGATAGTGAGGTAAAGATAATCCAGTGTCTCAGAAGCTCTGGGTATGAATGGAGATGAAATAATGCTGCAAAACTACACAATATAAAACCGCGTACAGGGACGGTGCAGCATCAAATGGCTCGAAATCCTTTAAAATGGGATCTGTTGAATTCCCCTGCGTCTCCTGCGTCTGAGCTGCTTCTTGTCTGACACTAATTGCTTAAGAACATTTAGGAAGCTGCTAATTACATCAAATCTGTCCCCAAGCCAGTAAGACTGGAGGAGAGATCAGCTCCTTGTGCTGTGTTATTTCAGATGTGCAAATGCTACAACAGAGCAGACGTCCAAATCTCATCCTAAGGTCTGCACTCTCATTCACCTCACCTCCACCCTCACCCGCCGAGAGCTGACCCCACTGGAGACCCGACAAACACAGGTTTACATCTACTACTAGCCATAATTATAGCAGTTATATACTAGTACATGGGAGCAGTATTATAGTAGTTATATTCTTGTACATAGGAGGCAGTATTATAGTAGTTATATTCTTGTACATAGGAGCAGTATTATAGTACTTATATTCTTGTACATAGGAGCAGTATTATAGTAGTTATATTAGCAGTATATAGGTATTATAGTGTTATATTCTTGTACATAGGAGCAGTATATATAGTAGTTATATTCTTGTACATAGGAGCAGTATTATAGTAGTTATATTCTTGTACATAGGAGCAGTATTATAGTAGTTATATTCTTGTACATAGGAGCAGTATTATAGTAGTTATATTCTTGTACATAGGAGCAGTATTATAGTAGTTATATTCTTTACATATAGAGCAGTATTATAGTAGTTATATGTTCTTGTACATAAGAGCAGTATTATAGTAGTTATATTCTTGTACATAGGAGCAGTATATAGTAGTTATATTCTTGTACATAGGAGCGTATTAATAGTATTCTTGTTATAGTCTTGTACATAGGAGCAGTATTATAGTAGTTATATTCTTGTACATAGGAGTAGTATTATAGTAGTTATAGTCTTGTACATAGAGAGTATTATTAGTAGTTATATTCTTGTCACTAGGAGCAAGTATTAAGTAGTTATATTCAATGTACATAGGAGGCAGTATTCATAGTATGTTATATTCCTTGTACATAGGAGCAGTATTATAGTAGTTGTATTCATGTACATAGGAGGCAGTATTCTATATGTAGTGTATAATTCTTGTACTAGGAGGCAGTATTATAGTAGACTAATTCATGTACATAGGAAGGCAGTATTGATAGTATTATATTCTTGTATCATTAGGAGCAGTAATTCATAGTAGTTTATATTCATGTTACATAGGAGGCAGTATTCATAGTAGTTATAATTCTTGTAACATAGGAGCAGTATTATAGTAGTTATATTCATGTACATAGGAAGGCAGTATTAATAAGTGAGTTATAGTTCTTGTACATAGAAGGCAGTAATTATAGTAGTTATATTCTTGTACATAGGAGCAGTATTATAGTAGTTATATTCTTGTACATAGGAGCAAGTATTATAGTAGTTATATTCTTGTACATAGGAGCAGTTATATAGTAGTTATATCCTTGTACATAGAAGCAGTATTATAGTAGTTATATTCTTGTACATATGAGCAGTATTAATAGTAGATATATTCTTGTACATAGGAGCAGTATTATAGTAGTTATATTCTTGTACATAGGAGGCAGTTTTATAGTAGTTATATTCTTACACATAGGAGCAGTATTATAGTAGTTATATTCTTGTACATAGGAAACAGTATTATAGTAGTTATATTCTTATACTAGGAGGTAGTATTATAGTAGTTATATTCTTGTACATAGGAGGCAGTATTATAATAGTTATATTCTTGTACATAAGAGTATAGTAATTATTATAGTAGTTATATTCCTGTACATAGGAGCAGTATTATAGTAGTTATAATTCTTGTACATAGGAGCAGTATTATAGTAGTTATATTCTTTGTACATAGGAGGCAGTATTAATAGTAGTTATATTCTTGTACATAGGAGCAGTATTATAGTAGTTTATATTCTTGTATAGGAGCAGTATTATAGTAGTATATCTTGAGGAGCAGTATTATAGTAGTTATATTCTTGTACATAGGAGCAGTATTATAGTTAGTTATATGCTTGTTACATATGGGGATTAAGTTTTGCATAGGTATGATAATAGTTATTTTTTGTACATAGGGAGGCAGTATTATAGTAGTTATATTCTTGTACATAGGGCAGCAGCTATTTAAGGTAGTTATATGCTTGTACATAGGAGCAGTATTATAGTAGTTATATTCTTTGTTACATAGTAGCCAGTATTATAGTAGCTTATATTCTGTGACATAGGGAGGCAGTAGTACTATAGTAGTATATATTGCTTGTACATTAGGAGGCAGTATGTATAATATGTTATTTTATTGTACATAGGAGGCAGTATTATATATTGTTTGTATCCTGTGGTATGTGGGAGTAACATTCAGAATAAATTGATTACTGCATTACTTCAGTTATTAACACGCTTTGGCTACTTTCACATTAGCGGTTTTTAAATTCCGGTATTGAGTTCCGTCATATGGGCTCAATACCGGAAAAAAAACGCTTCAGTTTTGTCCCCATTCATTGTCATGGGGACAAAAACGTGAACTGAAGACAACAGAATGCTCCTGAAAGCATTCCGTCTTCAGACCGGAGAACAAACCGCAGCATGCTGCGGTTTCTCTCTCCGGTCCAGGCATCCGCACCGAGATGGATCCGGAATGACCCCCAATGCAAGTCAATGGGGACGGATCCGTTTGGTGTGGACACACCAGTAATCCGGATCTGTCCTCCATTGATTTCCAATGGGGGGTCATTCCGGATCCGGCAACATACACACAGACATACATACATACAAACATACAGACATACATACATACATACTCACATACTCCAGGGACGCCGGCAGCATGTCTTCACGCGGGCGCTGTGGGGAATCGTCATCACTGCGCGCAGGAGGCGCGTGAAGACGTTCTGACGTCCGGCGTCCCTGGAGTATGTGAGTATGTATGTATGTCTGTATGTTTGTTTGTATGTATGTCTGTGTCTTGTTTTAAAGTGTGTTATGTGTGGGACCGGAGCTCTGCTCCGGCTCCACACATGTATAGCGTTAGCACGGATCCGTTGGCACCCTTTAGGTGCCGGATCCGTGCTAACGCTAGTGTGAAAGAGGCCTTTTAGACTCACATATTCCTATGATCATAGTGGCTCGGGTTGATGTGTCATACATTTAGAAGCAGGAGGATCTCCCTGGAAAACATTTAAGAATTTTGGTGTTAATGACTAATCGATCGCATAGTTGTCTTGTTACTATAGTGACACAATAACCTCTGGATTTGGGATGATATGTAGTAATACTACCAGCTATATAATGTGTGTAGATGGTGTTTGAGTCCTGTAAGTCACAGTTGAGCATCTGCCTGGTTCTTCTCTGAAGTGACACAAATTTATCTTTTGGCCAGGGGCGCTGGCATTTCCCATAGCACTACCTGGGCAGGCTTCCTGGGTAAGCCGCAGCCAGTACACACATCTCGTATCTCAGGCGAAATATAAACAGGACCCAGCCTGCGACAGTGAGGAAACAGGAAGCCGTGAACGAAGGCAACGTGCCAAGGAGCCCCCTCCTTATGGCTCACACGTACTCTCCTCTTATCTCCCTCTCAAACATCCACACGAGATAAACAGTCAAAGCAGAAGAAAAATGTGAGGAATAATCCATCGTTTGGTTTTCCACCGAGAAAAGTTTTTTAGGTTTGGTTCATATTTGTAGCCATAGAACCATCTGGCTCTTACAGGACTCTAGTTCAGTGGTCCCCAACTTTTTTTCCACCAAGCACCACTTTCTCACAAGACAATTTCCCCAGGGATTCGGGGGGGGGGGGGGGGGGGGGGTGTAGGCTGTTTGCCGGTCAGCGCTGACTGATTCACGCAAGGGGCATAATAAAATATATAGATATAACATAAAATGTCCCTTTACAGTGCCTCCCATATAAAATACCCCCTCTTTGTGGCCTCAGTAGATGCCCCCACAGTGCCAACCAATAATTTGCCAGTACCAAGTGCCCCCATAGATGCCCCCACAGTGCCCCCAATAATGTGCCAGTACCAAGTGCCCCATAGATGCCCCCACAGTGCCCCCAATAATGTGCCAGTACCAAGTGCCCCCATAGATGCCCCCCCAATGGCCCCCAGTGCCCCCCCCAATAATTGCCAGTACCAAGTGCCCCATAGATGCCCCACAGTACCCCCAATTAATGTGCCAGTAACAAGTGCCCCCATAGATGCCCCACAGTGCCCCCCAATAATATGTGCCAGTACCCAAGTGCCCCTAGATGCTCCCCAATTATGTGCCCACAAGTGCCCCATAGATGCCCCCCCAACAGTGCCCCCAATAATGTGCCAGTACCAAGTGTCCCCTTAGATTCCCCCACAGTGCCCCACAATAATGTGCCAGTACCAAGTGCCCCATAAATGTCCCTACAGTACCCCCAGCGCTCCTCACCTTATTGTACAAAAAAAAAAACTACAACAAGAAAACACTTATACTTACCTCCTTGCCTTTTTCAGCACTGTGATGCAGGCCTCTTCCGGCCTGTGTCCTGCGCTGTACGGCTTAGGTGGCGCGATGACATCATCGCACTGCCTGAGCCGGCCTCTAATAGGCTACAGGCCTAGTGCCTGCAGCCTATCAGAGGAACGGGCAGGGGAGATGCCTATCCCTCCCTTCCCCCGCAGCATCCATCTGTATCGCCGTCCTGAGGATGGAGATACAGATGATGAGGGCTTCCACAATGGAAGCGCTCATCTTCCTTTCCCCTGCACCACCGCCTCTGCCCCCCACTGGTGACCAGGGCACTGATTGCTGCGGCCCGACAAACATCCATTCAGGACCTGGTCCTGTGCCACAGACCATTGGTTGGGGACCACTGCTCTAGTTGATGAGGTTGTATTCCAGGCAGTCACCATAGGTGGTCAATAAGCCCAGGTAGGTATATATGCCTTCCTGAAACCCAAAGTGAGGTCTCAAATGTGGAATGAGGGCTCAAATCTGGCCATATTGTCTAGGAAATTCCCTGTTCTTCACCCCAAACTCCTGAACAGTGGTGTGGAATTTTCTACATGAGGAGTCCCAGCTCACGGTCTCCAGAATACTCATGGATTGGCAGCAGTAGCGATGTTGAAACAGTAGAGTGCTCAGAAATGGCGCTGGAGGTCAACAAAAATGCAACAGCCTGGAGAATGAGACAGGCACATAGTTAGGAATGGGTTATTGTCAATGGTAGAATGAGGACTGCAATCCAGTGGACAAGGTAGGAACCTGGTTAGGAGCAAGGGTGAAGTAAGGATCAGAGTCAAATTTTGGAGTCAAATGCAGTAAAACCAACACAGTAACAAGAACCAGGGGCAGACAAAAGGGCAAAACATGGCAGGACCGTTCTCCTTTAAGCAGGCTGTCAGGCCTGGCGTCATCTCAGGAGCCAGTTGCCTTAGGACATCAATGACAGTGTACATTTACGGAAACAGAGCTGCGGTGAAGAAAAAGACTCTGAGAGAGTGAAGAGGCCCAGAAACTGGGCCAGACTGTTTCAAAGAACTATGGCCATCTGCCGAAACCAGCCAAGATGAGTAACACCAAATAAACCCATAAAACAGTCCACATGGCAAAATCTGACCAATTTATGGAGCCCAAATGATCAAGAGATTTCACTGCCAAACAAGTCCACCTGCTGCCCACGTAGCCACTTCTTGCCTCGACCAAACTTCCTGACTACCCACGCCCGTCCACTGTCACCTTCCCTACAACTTCCCCCTCATAAAACATCCTTCCTATCCTTTATCCCTAATTGTCAACTTTCCAAAAAGTGCATTCCTGGAGAAAAATCCAGAGACTGCCCCTGTGTCTTCTATGAGGCCAAGCTTAGGTCGGCCTCAACGCCCCTTCCCATGGGTGTTGAAGCCTTGCCAGTGCCATAACAAAAAACTAGTAGTGAAACTTAACCCAAGGGTCCTGTCACCTCTCGCTGTTGAAGAATGAAGGGGTGGGGGGTGATGCCAACTGGTATTTTTGACCCTTCTGAAGACCCTTTTTCTTTGTGCATGCCTCTGCCCTTATAAAAGAACATAGGAATTTTAATAATCGCATTTTACAGGCAGCTGGAAGACTATGGACCCATTTATGGGAAATGCTTGATCCCTCCCCCCTTAATTTGCAAATAATAAATAAGCCTCACGTATTTTACATTCAAGAACCCATTTAAAGGGATTGTCGAGGATTAGAAGAACATGACCACTTTCTTCCAAAAACAGCACTGAACCTGTCCATAGGTTGTGAGCAGTTTTGCAGCTCAACTCCATTTACTGCAAAGCTGTGCTGCAATACCACACACAAACTGTGGACAGGTGTGGCGCTGTTTTTCTAATTCAGGGGCAAACTTTAACTAAAATGAAGCAACACTGATGTATAATGGAACATTCCCTTTAAATATCACCCATGCCACTTGGCCCTAAGAAAATGTATACTTCTCCTCTATTACTGATTCTCATGCCCATATAGGCGATTATCTGCTGACCCAAGTATGGTGCGTGCAAAGTGCAGGATGCTTTAGAATGTGAAGACGACGAGTGGAGCCCCCTCCTTTCTGCGAAGTCGCGTTTTTCCTCAATGTCTTCACTGTACATAAAAGTTACTGGCATCTGAGATGCTTTGCGACAGCAGAAAGGCGTCTTTGTGAAACCATTGGCAGAAACTCAGAAGTCCCACAGACCGTCTGAATGTCAGCTGCTGGATACTTCAGAAATCTGCTCTCTTCTGAAACTGTGTGCAGAATAGGTCACCTCGTTAATCTGTAATGTAAGTGTGTGAAGAATTACCCATTTTATGGGAAACGTTACAATCGACTGAAACTAGTAACAATGGTGCAGAAATCATTTCTGTGTCATGTGGAAAGACAGTTTATCTAATACACAGATAAATATGATATCACTAAGACTGCCCACAATGTACAAATGTATAACATATGTAAAACTACCCTTATGTACAAGAAACTAACTATTATAATACTGCTCCTATGTACAAGAATATAACTACTATAATACTGCCTCCTATGTACAAGAATATAACTACTATAATACTGCTCCTATGTACAAGAATATAACTACTATAATACTGCTCCTATGTACAAGAATATAACTACTATAATACTGCTCCTATGTACAAAAAGACTATATACTGCTCCTATACAAAAAGTATAAACTACTATAATACTGCTCCATGTACAAGAATATAACTACTATAATACTGCCTCCTATGTACAAGAATATAACTACTATAATACTGCTCCTATGTACAAAAATATAACTACTATAATACTGCCTCCTATGTACAAGAATATAACTATATAATACTGCTCCTATGTATAAGAATATAACTACTATAATACTGCTCCTATGTACAAGAATATAACTACTATAATACAGCCTCCTATGTACAAGAATATAACTACTATAATACTTCTCCTATATACAAGCCTCCTATGTACAAGAATATAACTGCTCCTATGTACAAGAATATAACTACTATAATACTGCTCCTATGTACAAGAATATAACTACTATAATACTGCTCCTATGTACAAGAATATAACTACTATAATACTGCTCCTATGTATAGGATATAACTACTATAATACTGCTCCTATGTACAAGAATATAACTACTATAATACAGCCTCTATGTACAAGAATATAACTACTATAATACTTCTCCTATATACAAGAATATAACTACATAATACTGCTCCTATGTACAAGGAATATAACTACTATAATACGGCCTCTTATGTACAAGAATATAACTACTATAATACTGCCTCCTATATACAAGAATATAACTACTATATTACTGCTCCTATGTACAATAATATAACTACTTTAATACTGCTCCTATGTACAATAATATAACTACTATAATACTGCTCCTTATGTACAAGAAATATAACTACTATAATACTGCTCCTATGTACAAGAATATAACTACTATAATACTGCTCCTATGTATAAGAATATACTACTATAATACTTGCTTCCTATTGTACAAGAATATAACTACTATAATACTGCTCCTATGTATAAGAATATAACTACTATAATACTGCTCCTATGTACAAGAATATAACTACTATAATACTTCTCCTATATACAAGAATATAACTACTATAATACTGCTCCTATGTACAAGAATATAACTACTATAATACGGCCTCTTATGTACAAGAATATAACTACTATAATACTGCCTCCTATATACAAGAATATAACTACTATATTACTGCTCCTATGTACAATAATATAACTACTTTAATACTGCTCCTATGTACAATAATATAACTACTATAATACTGCTCCTATGTACAAGAATATAACTACTATAATACTGCTCCTATGTACAAGAATATAACTACTATAATACGGCCTCCTATGTACAAGAATATAACTACTATAATACTGCTCCTATGTACAAGAATATAACTACTATAATACTGCTCCTATGTACAAGAATATAACTACTATAATACTGCTCCTATGTACAAGAATATAACTACTATAATACTGCTCCTATGTACAAGAATATAACTACTATAATACTGCTCCTATGTACAAGAATATAACTACTATAATACTGCTCCTATGTACAAGAATATAACTACTATAATACAGCCTCCTCTGTACTAGAATATAACTACTATAATACTGCTCCTATGTACAGAATATATATACTGCTATAAATACTGCTCCTATGTCCTATGTACAAGAATATAACTACTATAATACTGCTCCTATGTACAAGAATATAACTACTATAATACTGCTTCTATGTACAAGAATATAACTACTATAATACTGCTCATATGTACAAGAATATAACTACTATAATACTGCTCCTATGTACAAGAATATAACTACTATAATACTGCTTCTATGTACAAGAATATAACTACTATAATAGTGCTCCTATGTACAAGAATATAACTACTATAATACTGCTCCTATGTACAAGAATATAACTATTATAATATTGCTCCTATGTACAAGAATATAACTACTATAATACTGCTCATATGTACAAGAATATAACTACTATAATACTGCTCCTATTCTATCTCGGTCTCTATTAACATTCACTCTTTCCTATCTCTGTAATCTGGCTGTTGCCAAAACAGTTCTCTTCTATTTCCTCTGACAGGTCCATGGTATTTGGGTTTGTGGCTGTAAAAACATGACCCCTCCTGACGTGTCATAGCTTCCCTCCGCTATTCCTCTCCTATTGATGTGCACAGGTCATTCTGCACGCACCGCCACTATGCCCCGTGTTGGTGTGGCTCACAAAAAAACTGAAATATTTAGAGGAATCTAATTCCGAGTCTAATTCCGGATTTTTCACATTTTTTATTATTATTATTGAAGTTCTATTGATTTGGTCTGGATGACGAGTGAACGTGCTTAGAAGGTGACAAGTACAATGTGATCTATATATGAGCTAAGAGCAGTTATCACTTCCCATCACCCACTCCTCTTATCAGGCCATTGACAGTATGTTGCACAGTAGGGGGCACCAAAGAGCAGAGGAGAAGATTCCTTCCAGAGTATAAAGTAATGGTCCCAGTATTAAAAACTGGTAAAAGTGCCTTTTAAGTGTTAAAATTAAAAACAAAACTTACGTCATCCACTTGAATGTGAGGGAACACTTATATATAATGGAGCCACCATAGGGGGCATTATAGACACAGGCGGAACTACAGGGGGGCATTATTGATACTAGGGGTGATATGCTGGCTATTCATTATATTTAGGGAACCGTGGGTGTGTATCATATATACAGAGTGCACTACAGGGGAGGCATTATAGATACTAATGTCAATATGCTGGCTATTAGTTGTTGGGGGCACCGTGGGGGGGTTTATTATATATACAGAGCGCACTGCTGGGGGGGGCATTTTAGGTATTAAGGGCGATATGCTGACTATTAGTTATATTGGGGGCACCATGGGGGTGTATCATATATCCTGAGCGCACTGCAGTAGGGGGCATTATAGATACTAAGGGTGATATGCTGGCTATGAGTTATATTGGGGGCACCGTGGGTGTGTATCATATATACTGAGCGCACTGCAGGGGGTGGGATTACAGATAGTAAGGGTGATATGCTGGCTATGAGTTATATTGGGGGCACCGTGTGTGTGTATCATATATACTGAGCGCACTGCAGGGTGGGCATTATAGATACTAAGGGTGATATGCTGCCTATGAGTTATATTGGGGGCACCGTGTGTGTGTATCATATATACTGAGCGCACTGCAGGGGGTGGGCATTATAGATACTAAGGTGATATGCTGGCTATGAGTTATATTGTGGGCACTGTGGGGGTGTATCATATATACTGAGCGCACTGCAGGGGGGGCATTATAGATACTAAGGGCGATATGCTGGCCATTAGTTATATTGTGGGCACTGTGAGGGTGTATCATATATACTGAGCGCACTGCAGGGGGTGGGCATTATAGATACTAAGGGTGATATGCTGGCTATGAGTTATATTGTGGGCACTGTGGGGGTGTATCATATACACTGAGCGCACTGCAGGGGGGGCATTATAGATACTAAGGGCGATATGCTGGCTATGAGTTATATTGTGGGCACTGTGGGGGTGTATCATATATACTGAGCGCACTGCAGGGGGGGCATTATAGATACTAAGGGCGATATGCTGGCTATTAGTTATATTATGGGCACTGTGGGGGTGTATCATATATACTGAGCGCACTGCAGGGGGGGCATTATAGATACTAAGGGCGATATGCTGGCTATGAGTTATATTGTGGGCACTGTGGGGGTGTATCATATATACTGAGCGCACTGCAGGGGGGGCATTATAGATACTAAGGGCGATATGCTGGCCATTAGTTATATTGTGAGCACTGTGGGGGTGTATTATATATACTGAGCGCACTGCAGGGGGGGCATTATAGATACTAAGGGCGATATGCTGGCCATTAGTTATATTGTGGGCACTGTGGGGGTGTATTATATATACTGAGCGCACTGCAGGGGGGCATTATAGATTACTAAGGGCGATATGCTGGCTATGAGTTATATTGTGGGCACTGTGGGGGTGTATTATATATACTGAGCGCACTGCAGGGGGGGCATTATAGATATTAAGGGCGATATGCTGGCTATTAGTTATATTATGGGCACTGTGGGGGTGTATCATATATACTGAGCGCACTGCAGGGGGGGCATTATAGATACTAAGGGCGATATGCTGGCTATGAGTTATATTGTGGGCACTGTGGGGGTGTATCATATATACTGAGCGCACTGCAGGGGGGGCATTATAGATACTAAGGGCGATATGCTGGCCATTAGTTATATTGTGGGCACTGTGGGGGTGTATTATATATACTGAGCGCACTGCAGGGGGGGCATTATAGATACTAAGGGCGATATGCTGGCTATGAGTTATATTGGGGCAGCATGGGGGTGTATCATATAAACCTAGTGTACTGCAAGGGTTGGGATGTTCCAAAAAACTGAAAAAGAAAAGGACAATCACCTGGTATGCAAGACGGCCAAAAAATGGATGCACACATGGATGCAGAATGGCCGCAACAGAGTGTCCTTATTTAATGGCTCTTTTTGTTTTTCACTGTCGTGTGAATGTGGGGTGATAAACAGAAGGGATAAGAAGGACCGGCTCATTTATTCTTTTTTGGCAGGACTTAAATTTCCTCTCCACCCTCTCCCTTCATCATCATGCTAATACTTCTGTCAGTAGTTATGTGCTGGCCGTCCGCTGACTCCTGGACTCCTGCAGTCTGATTCTGTTTACAGAGCAGCAGAAAGTCCCATCCTTATCTCAGGCACCAGCCTAGATCTTAAAATTAGAATGTGCCCCGGCCTTGGCTTGAGATGTACACATGGGAAAACACATGAATCAAGTACCAGATAAGTGCGTTCTCCTCTGACTCATCTACTACAGGGGACGGGAAACACCCAGAGGGCAATGTTCACGCTACTGAGCTAGATGGATGGATGGATGGATAGATAGATAGATAGATAGATAGATAGATAGGAGAGATATATATGAGAGATAGATATGAGAGATAGATATGAGAGATAGATATGAGAGATAGATAGATAGATAATAGATAGATAGATAGATAGATAGATAGATAGATAGATAGATAGATAGATAGATAGATATTAGACACATATTAGACAGATACATGATAGAAAGATAGAAATAGATATGAGATAGATATGAGATAGAGATATGAATATGATAGATAATAGATATATAGATAATAGATATTAGATAGATAGATAGATAGATAGATAGATAGATAGATAGATATGAGATAGATAGATAGATAGATAGATAGATAGATAGATAGATAGATAGGTGAATTATCCACTGTCTCTTGTGTCTCAAGGTGTCTTATAATGAAATGAAATAAAAGATAAATGATTGCTAAATAGATAGATAGATAGATAGATAGATAATAGCTATTAGATAGATAGATATGAGAGATAGATATTAGATAGATAGATAATATATATTAGATAGATAGATAGATATTAGATAGATGGATATTAGATAGATAGATAATATATATTAGATAGATAGATAGATATTAGATAGATGGATATTAGATAGATAGATAATAGATATTAGATAGATAGATATGAAATAGATAGATATGAGAAGAGAAGTTGTTATGGTAGCCTGGGCTGAATGGAGAAGAAAAGGAAAGAGAATGACAGAAGGTCTCTGTGTAAGTTGAGGTGTAGAAAAAATAATGTAAATGGTTAGATTTTTGTAGCGTGGTTACAGTTTTTTAGCCACCCCCGGATCAGCACTGCTGGTCATGAGCAGTACACGTGGTGAAACAGAACACTTGAAGTGGTGGTTGGTCAGGGGCTCCACTCATCAAGATGATTGAGAATGAGTTAGTGACACAGGACAGGTTTATAGGACACGTCATATAATGCAGCTGCCTGACATTGACCAGACTCCAAAGACATTTAGCCAAGTCATGTATTTTTACTATAGGTGGAACTTCTGCATATAGGGGACGATTAAACGGAGGACAACAGGGACAGTTACCCCTGGACCACTACCATCTATGATTTGTAGTTCATGTCAACCACTGGACAGCCAGTATGGTGGGTATAGCAAAGCTGCTACTTCTGGGGCTGAGTGGGCACTGGACACTGTATGGCACTGTATGGTAGTGCTCAGGGGCAGAATGGGATGGAAGTGCCATAGGTCAGCATAAATTATAACCCCAGCAGAATATTATACCACAGTGCAGCCAAATATACTGCCCCTGCTTAACCAAATGCCACAGTACAGCATTATCTACTGTCCCAGTAGCAAAAAAGGTCTTCCCAGAAGCTGCAACATTCTGTCTTTCTTCTCCTTCTCCTCCTAAGATATGAAGGATTGGGCTGAGGAAGTGAGACGCAGGCCATAGCCCCAAGCCAACCCTACCAACAGCATACTGTCTACAGTCTACTTTCGGCACTACCAAACTACACACCCATTGCATCCAGTGATGCTTTCTCTGGTGTAGACATTCTCTTTCTTCATCTTCTCCATGTGGCCCTGACTGCCATGACAACGTCTTCTAGACATGTCTCTTCTCTGTAAAGTTTGCCACACAGACATCTTTGATTCCTCACTGTTCCATCATCCTCTCCACCTTCTCAGCACAAACTCCAAATCCTAGTGCCCCAACAGTGTCATCCTGCTGTTACCCCTAATACTGTGCTGGCTATGCTCCCCAATGTCTCCAAATACTATACTGCAGAAAAAAATAGTGCCCCAGTAGTAATAATACCCCCTATAGTGTCCCAGTAATATTGATTTCCCCAGAAATAATAATGCCGCTATAGATATGAGATAGATAATAGATATTAGATAAATAGATAGATAGATATTAGATAGATGGATAGATTCCGGTAGATAGATAGATAGATAGATAGATAGATAGATATGAGATAGATAGGTGAATTATCCACTGTCACTCGTGTCCCAAGGTGTCTTATAATGAAATGAAATTGAAGATGATGAGATAGATAGATAAACATTGGTGTAGACATTCTCTTTCTTCATCTTCTCCATGTGGCCCTGACTGCCATGATGACTTCTTCCAGACATGTCTCTTCCCTGTAAAGTTTGCCACACAGACATCTTTGATTCCTCACTGTTCCATCATCCTCTCCACCTTCTCAGCACAAACTCCAAATCCTGGTGTCCCAACAGTCTCATCCTGCTGCAACCCCTAATACTGTGCTGGCTATGCTCCCCAATGTCTCCAAATACTATACTGCAGGAAAAATAGTGCCCCATTGGTAATAATATATAGTGTCCCAGTGATAATGAGTTCCCCAGAAATAATAATGCTGCTATGGTGCCATCAGTATTAAAGATTCTCCCTAAACTGCCCCCAGAAATAATAATGTCCCTACAGTGTCCCTAGTAGTGTCCTCAGTAATAATAATGTCCTCTTAGTGCCCCCAGTAATTAAAATGTCCCTGGTATTGAAGATGTACTCTAGTGTGCCATATATGCTCCCCAAGTGGGCAAGTAAAAAAAAATAGAATACTCATCAGGGTCCCAATCCATTATCGCTTCACAACCGTCTATACTGTTCTACTGACACTATTATCTAATACTCAATGGCAATATTATTTGAGCACTGTATGGTGATATTACTTGGGTACTTGAGTGCAGGGGCGGACACAGACAGCAGAGGGCCCTTGTGCAAGGAATGTGTTTGGGCCCCCCCCACCGCCCCCCGCCGTTCCCAAACCAAATTCTCAACCTAACCTATGGTGTCCTAACATTACATACAGCAATACAAAACATACAGGGTAAGACTACTTTCACACATGCAGCACTACGCTCCGGCCACCTGATTTGGCAGAGAATGCAAGAAATTGGCCGGACACAGACTCAGTCATGCAGAGGTTTGTGTCCTGCTGATTCTCTGCATTTTTGCCAGATTGTGGCCGGATCTCTGCCTGACCCCATTATAGTTAATGGGGCCGGCGGGCATTCTGTCTGCATCCAGCAGTGCCAGAGCCGGTGAATTCCAGAAGGCTGTTCTCTGCTGGACCAGCCTGTCAGAATCACCAACTCAGATGTGAAAGTAGCCTAATACAGGTCCACATACCTCCTACATCCAGTGACGTCTTCTTAGATGTAGATGTTCTCTTTCCTCATCTTTTCCTTTCAGACCACACTGCCATGATGATTTCTTCCAGCCATCTCTTCTCTCTGTGGAGTTTGACAAATAGACATCTTAGATTCCTACTTTTCTATCATTCTTCCACCTTCTTGAACTCCTCATCCTGCCACTCCCCAATACTGTGCCCGTTGTGCTCCCCAAAACTATACTGCAGAAACAGTCCCCCTCAAATACTATCGCCTTTAGTAATTAAAATAACTGCACCCAGGAAATAGTGTCCCTGACACTAAATTATAACCAAAATGTTCCCCAAAAATAACTGTGCTAAGCTGATAGTAATAGTCCCAACAATAGAAATAATTAGTGCCCCCGGCCAGCCAATGTCCCCATAGTGCCCTCATAATGTGCCAATGCCCCCTACTATGTACCCAAAAAACCCTCTTAGTGCCCCTATACAATGACCCCAATAGTGCTCCTCTCCCCCCCTTCTCCATAGTGCCCCCATGTCTGCCAGAATATAAGATAGGGCCCCCATAGTGATCCTCGCCCTCCATAGTGCCAGTATATATATAGGGCCCCCCATAGTCGTCCTCCTCCTCCAGAGTGCCCCCCATAATGCTCCCCCTCCATAGTGGCCCCCCATAGTGCTCCTCCTCCATAGTGGCCCCCCCATAGTGCTCCTCCTCCATAGTGGCCCCCCATAGTGCTCCTCCTCCATAGTGGCCCCCATAGTGCTCCTCCTCCATAGTAGCCCCCCATAATGCTCCTCCTCCATAGTGGCCCCCCATAGTGCTCCTCCTCCATAGTGGCCCCCCATAGTGCTCCTCCCCCATAGTGCTCCCCCTCCATAGTGGCCCCCCATAGTGCTCCCCCTCCATAGTGGCCCCCCTAGTGCTCCCCCTCCATAGTGGCCCCCCATAGTGCTCCTCCTCCATAGTAGCCCCATAGTGTTCCTTCTCCATAGTGGCCCCCCATAGTGCTCCCCCTCCATAATGGCCCCCCATAGTGCTCCCCCTCCATAGTGGCCCCCATAGTGCTCCCCCTCCATAGTGCTCCTCCTCCATAGTGGCCCCCCATAGTGCTCCTCCTCCATAGTAGCCCCCATAGTGTTCCTTCTCCACAGTGGCCCCCCATAGTGCTCCCCCTCCATAGTGGCCCCCCATAGTGCTCCCCCTCCATAGTGCTCCCCCTCCATAGTGGCCCCCATAGTGCTCCCCCTCCATAGTGCTCCTCCTCCATAGTGCTCCTCCTCCATAGTGGCCCCCCATAGTGCTCCTCCTCCATAGTAGCCCCCATAGTGTTCCTTCTCCACAGTGGCCCCCCATAGTGCTCCCCCTCCATAGTGGCCCCCCATAGTGCTCCCCCTCCATAGTGGCCCCCCATAGTGCTCCTCCTCCATAGTAGCCCCCATAGTGTTCCTTCTCCATAGTGGCCCCCCATAGTGCTCCTCCTCCATAGTGGCCCCCCATAGTGCTCCTCCTCCATAGTAGCCCCATAGTTTTCCTTCTCCATAGTGGCCCCCCATAGTGCTCCTCCTCCATAGTGGCCCCCCATAGTGCTCCTCCTCCATAGTGGCCCCCCATAGTGCTCCTCCTCCATAGTGGCCCCCATAGTGTTCCTTCTCCATTGTGCTCCCCCTCCAAAGTGGCCCCCATAGTGCCTCTCCTCCATAGTGCTCCTCCCCCATAGTGCCCCCACTGAGTGCCAACTTAAATAAAAAAAATTAACAGTTATACTTACCTCCTTGCCTCTGTCAGCGACGCGATGCAGGCCTCTTCCGGCCTGTGTCCCGCGCTGTACGGCTCAGGCGGCGCGATGACGTCATCGCGCCGCCTGTGCCGGCCTCTGATAGGCTACAGGCCTAGTGCCTGCAGCCTATCAGAGGAACGGGGAAGGGACACGCCTCTCCCTCCCTTGCCCCGCATTATCCATCTGTATCGCCGTCCTAAGGACGGCGATACAGATGAATATAGAGATGAGCGCTTCCAAAATGGAAGCGCTCACATCTCTACCTGCCGCCGGGAAGAAAGGGCCCCCCTCCGGTCCCGGGCCCCGGTGCAGCCGAACCGGCTGCACCGCGGTATGTCCGCCCCTGCTTGAGTGCTATATAGGGTCATATTATTTGCTGACTGTATGGCAGGGATAATATGGGTACTATATGGTGGTATTATTTGGACTTTGGATGTCATGGCATTGTTATTTGAACACTGTATACTTTATTATTTAGGCACTGTATAGCCCTACTATTCGTGTACAGCCTAGTGTCATAATTTGGACACTGTATATGGTATTATTTAGACACTGGATGGCACTATTATTTGTGTACAGTGTTATTATTTGAACAATGTATACTTTATTATTTAGGAAATACACTGTACTATTTCATACCTCCCAACCGTCCCGGATCCAGCGGGACAATCCTGGATTACAGTGGCTGTCCCGCTATCCCGGTACAGGAAGGTATGTCTCGGTTTCAGGCAGCTGTCCCTGTGTCCATAGGACGCAGAGACAGTTGCCTGTATGGTGATGAAGCAGAGAGCTGGCATCGGCTCACTACTTCATCCACAATCCCTCCTGTACCCCGTGCTGGCTTTCCATACCTTTGGTCTGGGTGGGGGGGGGCGGGGCCTGCTGACAGTCAGCCTTGGCTCCTCCTCCTCCAGACTAGAGCAGACGATGTCCAGCTGGTGATGCTGCTAGGAAGAAGGTAAGTATATGGTGTTTATGTTTTTTTAACTTTCTGTCAGGGGCACAATATTACTGGGGGGCACAATGTGGACATATTACAGGGAGGCACAGCTGGGCATATTTTGGATACTGTATACTGTATTATTTAGGCACTGTATGGCCCTATTATTTATCTATATTTGAACACTGTACGATGTATTATTTTATCACTGTGACCCAGGATTTCTAAATCAATATAAAAGCTGAATTTTAAATAACAGAACCGATTTCAGGAGATCTGCCCCCATCTGGCTTCAGCCGTCAGTCGGCTGGTTAATCAAAGCCATATGGGTTTTACCTCCACCGCCTGAGGAGCCGCAACCACAGACGTAATATCACGTAATATCCTCCATTCACTTATAAAATGATATAACTCGGAACGTACTAATCCTTAAAAATGATGACTATTACTTTTATGTTTTTTATATTTATTTTCAATTTCATTTTCATATACCATACTAATCTATTGTATATTTTTTATTTTTACATATTTATTTTTTATTTTAATGTTTAATATTTTTTGCCTGTTTAAATAGGCCTCCAAGTAGGTCACGTGACCTGGCAGCGTCACGTGACCTAATTGAGATACTTGAACAGCTGAGAGCTGGCTTCCCTGCCAACGCCCAAAGATCCAGGTAGGTCACGTGACGTGGCCAGCGTCACGTGGCCTAAAACATAAATAATTCACAACGCCCACTCGTTGTCTAGGGCGGTGGGGAGGACGCCGGCCGCGCTGAGACTGAATGTGCGCCGGGTCCTCCCCGCCCCTGTTGTCATGGAGACGCTCCAGCACAGCAGCAAGAGTCCAGCGGCGCTGCACGGAGGAAGTGCGCTGCCGGCTCCCCATGACAATATGTTAATAAACTATAGTAAGTCTTATAATCTGGCACCCAATAGTCTTGCATCCTTTACAGATGGCCTCGAATATTTCTGGGATCCAAATGTTGAAAACCTCCCAAAATTTAGAATGCACCCTACAGAAATATATATATATAAAAAAAGTAAAACTGCAGATTTGTAAAATACTAAAATACAGATAGTACCACAAAATAAATAATGAAATAAAAACAGCGCCACAGCTGCTCACAGGTTGTGTCTGGTATTGCTGCTTAGCCACATTCACTTCAGTGTATTTCAGATGCAGTACCAGATACAACCCATAGACATGTGGCGCTGTTTCTGGTGGGGAAAAAAAGGAGCCATGTTTTTTTAATTCTGCAATTTATTTTGCCTTTAAGGGGCTTTTTTTTTACCTGAAATATATCCCCCCAAGATGTTACCAGTTCACTCCAGTCCTTGAGATGACCTCCTGTGTGTCAAATATAGAAATTCTGTCCTGTTTGTAGATATATTTATGGCTAGAAGAAGCTGGTGACCACCCATGTGGCCACCATTACAGCTCCCACAGGGCGTGACCTCATCATGTGGTTACATTGTTGCATTCTGACATTGTTGCAGGTCTAGAACTTGTGGTTACACATTAGATAACATGCAGATTGTGTAGATTTCACTAAGTATTAGCCCCTGATTGCTTTCCTATGAGTAGTGACATTAACCCTTCACAGCCCGGGGTCCCGACACCCCTTCATTTATGGCTCTTTTGTGAATTGGTTAATTCCAAGGAACTTGGGCTGAAGGGGTTACAGGTATTTTATAAGGAACAGATGGAAGTTATTTCCTGATGTGGTGAAACGGTTGAGCCCTGGGGCAGAAAGAGGATATGTAGAAGGGGGGAGTATATATATGATGGAGGAGTATATATAGAACAGAGAGCATATAGAAGGGGAATATATAGAATGGAGGAGTATATATAGAATGGAGGAGTATATAGAAGAGAGAGCATATAGAAGGGGAGTATATAGAAGGGGAGTATATATAATGAAGAAGTATATATACAAGGGTGAGCATATAGAAGGGGAGTATATAGAAGGGGAGTATATAGAAGGAAGCGTATATAGAAGGAGAGTATATAGAAGGGGAGTATATAGAAGGAGAGTATATAGAAGGGGAGTATATAGAAGGGGAGTATATATAATGAAGAAGTATATATACAAGGGTGAGCATATAGAAGGGGAGTATATAGAAGGGGAGTATATAGAAGGGGAGTATATAGAAGAGAGAGTATATAGAAGGGGAGTATATAGAAGAGAGAGCATATAGAAGGGGAGTATATAGAAGGGGAGTATATAGAAGGTGGGTATATATAATGGAGGGAAGTATATATAATGGAGGAGTATTTATAGAAGGGAGAGTATATAGAAGGGGAGTATATAGAAGAGAGAGCATATAAAGGGAGTATATAGAAGGGGAGTATATAGAAGGGGAGTATATAGAAGGGGAGTATATAGAAGAGAGAGTATATAGAAGGGGAGTATATAGAAAGGGGAGTATATAGAAGAGAGAGTATATAGAAGGGGAGTATATAGAAGGAGAGTATATAGAAGAGGAGAGCATATAGAAGGGGAGTATATAGAAGGGAGTATAATAGAAGGAGAGTATATAGAAGGGGAGTATATAGAAGAGAGAGTATATAGAAGAGAGAGTATATAGAAGGGGAGTATATAGAAGGAGAGTATATAGAAGAGAGAGCATATAGAAGGGGAGTATATATAATGAAGAAGTATATATACAAGGGTGAGCATATAGAAGGGGAGTATATAGAAGGGGAGTATATAGAAGGTGGGTATATATAATGGAGGAGTAATTTATAGAAGGGAGAGTATATAGAAGAGAGAGTATATAGAAGGGGGTATATAGAAGGAGAGTATATAGAAGGGGAGTATATAGAAGGAGAGTATATAGAAGAGAGAGCATATAGAAGGGGAGTATATAGAAGGAGAGTATATAGAAGGGGAGTATATAGAAGGAGAGTATATAGAAGGGGAGTATATAGAAGGGGAGTATATAGAAGGTGGGTATATATAATGGAGGAGTATTTATAGAAGGGAGAGTATATAGAAGAGAGAGTATATAGAAGGGGAGTATATAGAAGGAGAGTATATAGAAGGGGAGTATATAGAAGGAGAGTATATAGAAGGGGAGTATATAGAAGGGGAGTATATAGAAGGAGAGTATATAGAAGGGGAGTATATAGAAGGGGAGTATATAGAAGGGGAGTATATAGAAGGGGAGTATATATAATGAAGAAGTATATATACAAGGGTGAGCATATAGAAGGTGGAGTATATAGAAGGGGAGTATATAGAAGGGGAGTATATAGAAGGTGGGTATATATAATGGAGGAGTATTTATAGAAGGGAGAGTATATAGAAGGGAGAGTATATATAAGGAAGAAGTATATATACAAGGGTGAGCATATAGAAGGGAGTATATAGAAGGGGAGTATATAGAAGGAAAGCGTATATAGAAGGAGAGTATATAGAAGGGGAGTATATAGAAGGAGAGTATATAGAAGGGGAGTATATAGAAGAGAGAGCATATAGAAGGGAGCGTATATAGAAGGAGAGTATATAGAAGGGAGCGTATATAGAAGGAGAGTATATAGAAGGAGAGTATATAGAAGGGGAGTATATAGAAGGGGAGTATATAGAAGGAGAGTATATAGAAGGAGAGTATATAGAAGGGAGCGTATATAGAAGGAGAGTATATAGAAGGAGAGTATATAGAAGGAGAGTATATAGAAGGGGAGTATATAGAAGGGGAGTATATAGAAGGGAGCGTATATAGAAGGAGGGTATATAGAAGGGGAGTATATAGAAGGTTGGGTATATATAATGGAGGGAAGTATATATAATGGAGGAGTATTTATAGAAGGGAGAGTATATAGAAGGGGAGTATATAGAAGACAGAGTATATAGAAGGAGAGTATATAGAAGGGGAGTATATAGAAGGGGAGTATATAGAAGGGGAGTATATAGAAGGAGAGTATATAGAAGGGAGTGTATATAGAAGGAGAGTATATAGAAGGAGAGTATATAGAAGGAGAGTATATAGAAGGGGAGTATATAGAAGAGAGAGCATATAGAAGGGGAGTATATAGAAGGGGAGTATATAGAAGGAGAGTATATAGAAGGGAGCGTATATAGAAGGAGAGTATATAGAAGGAGAGTATATAGAAGGGGAGTATATAGAAGGGGAGCATATAGAAGAGATAGTATATAGTAGGTGGGTATATATAATGGAGGAGTATATATAGAAGGAAGAGCATATAGAATAGATAGTATATAGAAGGGGGGGTATATATAAATGTGTGCAAGGTTTTATTTCTCAATAGATGTTGAAGGCATCCAGCAGCTACTCTTACCGTTATCACCATCATATGCATGCACACTGTGGTCAGCCAAGCATGCATGTGTTTTCAGTCTATAAGCAGATACCAGAAAGAAGGGTATACTAGGGCATAATGAAATTCAAATGTTGAAATCCATCTCCCCCCTCCCCCAAATTCTGCTGTTGGGACATCCTATTATTATTATTAAACTATTTCCTCTAACATGTATGTGTACCTTCAGCTAATTATAAGATTATTTTTAATTTAATGTAATCATTCATTTATATTTGTATTTCTCTTGTTTTATTAGAGTTCAATGTAAATTCACATTTCTAGCTAAATAAGCATGAAAACATTAAAAACTGTATCAAATCCTACAATAATATACCGGAAAATGAGTAATAAACTTTATTAAAACAGGAGGTTAAACAAATTTTATATTTTTTTTAATGACTTATTTTGACATCTTATGCATAAATTGCATTTCCCTCTTTCATCCTCATGTCATGTTTGGGATGAAGATCCTGTACAGAAGAATTTCTTGCGATATCTTTATCGTGGTCGGAGGTCTGTTTTTCTGTTACAAAGCTGTAAATCCTCTGCATGGAGAGAGAGCTTTATCTGTCTTCCTGCAGCCACCACTAGGGGGAGCTTCAGACCTAACTGAATACAGAGAATGCATTGAGCTCAATAGTAACAATGTAGGCAGAAAGCTCCTGAGCTCCCTCTAGTGCCAGGTAAAATTTTATCAATTATGTCTATACAAGGAGAAAAACGCAAGGAACTATAAGGAAATATGAAGTAATTAATTAGTACAGAATTATGGACCCATTTAGAGAATTTTAATAATTCTGATAGATAAACAGATAGATATGACATAGAAAGATATGAGATGGATGAATGGATAGATAGATAGATAATTAGATAGATAGATAGATATTAGATAGATAGATATTAGATAGATTAGATAGATAGATAGATAGATAGATAGTAGATAGATAGATATTAGATAGATTAGATAGATAGATAGATAGATAGTAGATAGATATGAGAGAGATAGATATGAGAGAGATAGATATGAGAGATAGATAGATATTAGAAAGAAAGATATTAGATAGATAGTATAACAGATAGAAAGATAAACAGAGATTCGATAGATAGATAGATAGAAAGATAGATAGATAGTTAGATATGGGAGATGATAGATAGATAGATAGATATTAGAAAGAAAGATATTAGATAGTATAACAGATAGAAAGATAAACAGAGATTTGATAGATAGATATGAGAGATGATAGATGATAGATAATAGATAGATAGATATAAGAGACGATAGATAATAGATAGATAGATAATAGATAGATAGATAGATAGATAGATAGATAGATAGATAGATATTGGATAGATAATAGATAGATAATAGATAGATAGATAGATAGATAGATAGATAGATAGATATAAGAGACGATAGATAATAGATAATAGATAGATAGATAGATAGATAGATATAAGAGACGATAGATAATAGATAGATAGATAGATAGATAGATAGATAGATAGATAGATAGATATAAGAGACGATAGATAATAGATAGATAGATAGATAGATAGATATAAGAGACGATAGATAATAGATAGATAGATAATAGATAGATAGATAGATAGATAGATAGATAGATAGACAGACAAAATATTTTAATACTTTGTGACACCCATTAATGGCCTACAGCACCCATCGGGATTGACACCTAGCATTTCCAAATGAATAGAATATAAGCCTACATTATTATAGCATTCTCCTTCTCTGTTACTGTTTGTTGCTTCAAATATGTGTCAGTCTTTACTGCTGTTCTAGCATTGTAGTCATGAATCAGGAACATCAGTGTGAACCCTTTCTGGACAGGGGATGCTGCAGCGCGGTGACATTTTAGTAAATGAATCCTATGTACTTTTTTCTTCTTTTTGGTGCAGGTTTTCGCACTGTTATTCCCGGACAGCGGGCTGACGTTCCTCTTCTCTTTCCTGTGGGCCCCGTCTGGAATGCTGCTAATTTCCAGCGTAGGGGACTGGTAGGCGAACCAGTACACTCCATGCAATGTTGGTCCCCGATCCATTTTCTTTGGCCAGACACAAGCCGCATTGTCATCCCTCGTCCCCAGTTCTTGGATTTTTAGGACATAAAGCCCCTTGTTGTGCATTTTGCTTTATGTCGATATTTTGGTGCCTGAATCTAATTTACTGAGTTGTGTTTACTGACATTTTATGCAGAATCTCCCCCTGCAAATAAAAACCATCAGCAATTTGCCCCTTCCAGGAGGTTTGGGCATCACAGGCATGGATCTGTCTTCCCTGCTTTGTATTAATCACTATCTGTTCATCCTGATCCTCCTGGTTCATGAACAGAACATCAAAAACACAGTGCAGACTGACACAAAGGCAGTATGACCTTATAGTAAGAAGACAAAGCATTAAGTAGACCATTTTGTAGAATGCCCGCACAAAGCCATACATTACCCACAAAGTGCCAGTGTGATACTGTGCCCACCTAGTGCCAGGTGTTCTACATTCTGCCAAGGTTATGCCAAACAGTGCCCAGAAAGCACCATATCTTACCAAATACAGGCAAACAATACCATACTGTGCCCACTGAGTGCCATCTCTTGCCCACACAATACCAAACAGTACATAGATTGCCCACATATAGTGCCATACTGTGCCCACTTAGTGCCAAGCAGTGACCACATAGTGCCATCTCTTGCCCACACAATACCAAACAGTACATAGATTGCCCATATACAGTGCCATACGATGCCCACTTAGTGCGAAGCAGTGACCACATAGTGCCATCTCTTGCCATCGCAGTACTAAACAGTACCTAGAGTTGCCAATGTACAACGCTATGCTGTGCCCGCATAGTGCCGAGCAGTTCTCAGATACTCCCATGCAGGTAAATAGTGCCATACTGTGCTAATGATACCCACATAGTGCCAAACAGTGCTCAGGGAGCCCCATGCTTTTCGAAAATACAGTCACATTTTGCCCACATAGAGCCAGTGTCTAAAGCATTTTAGAGCCACACAGAGCCCACACATTGCCATACAGACACCACGTTGGCACCATGTGGGCACTATTTGTCTCTGACAGGAGCCAGTGTTCACACAGTGCAGTACTGTGCCAACTTAGAGCCAACATCCCCCCCATTACAAAGTTCACCTCTGCTGCATTGATTGATTTCTATTGCGTGGGCACTGCCAGTCCGGATGCTGCCAGCCTCACAGGGCATTGTAAGGGCAATTCACCAGACGCCTCGGAGACGTTTGTGCGGGCACCTTCCTGGCACCAGGCCTGGTGGTGGGGGATCATGTGATTTTCTGGGAAGAACATCAGATTTTCCTTTTTTTTATGTATGGCTGGAAAGTTACCCAGAATCCTCTGCGCTGATGATCCGTTCATTCATATTCCTGACTTTTATCTGATGCCAAAGAAAATATCATAAAGGAGATCCTGAAACCGCGAGCACAGCGGGAAACACAGGAAAACCTGGCCCCAGCCCATCCCCACCACTAACAGCGTGTATCTAAACTTGCCATGTGTGATACTGACTGTAGAGATGCTGTATCTAATTCTATGATGTATGATACTGTCTGCTGGGCTGTGTATCTAAGCCTATCATGTGTGATACTGACTGCTGAGTTGTCGTATCTAATCCTATCATGTGTGATACTGACTGCTGAGCCGTGTATCTAATCCTATCATGTGTGATACTGACTGCTGAGCTGTGTATCTAATCATATCATGTGTGATACTGTCTGCTGAGCTGTGTATCTAATCCTGCCATGTGTGATACTGACTGCTGAGCTGCTGTATCTAATCCTATGATGTGTGATACTGTCTGCTGAGCCGTGTATCTAATCCTATCATGTGTGATACTGACTGCTGAGCCGTGTATCTAATCCTATCATGTGTGATACAGTCTGCTGAGCTGTGTTTCTAATCCTATCATGTGTGACACTTCCTGCTGAGCTGTGTATCTAATCCTGCCATGTGTGATACTGATTGCTGAGCTGCTGTATCTAATCCTATGATGTGTGATACTGTCTGCTGATCTGTGTATCTAATCCTGCCATGTGTGATATTGACTGCTGAGCTGTGTATCTAATCCTATCATGTGAGATACTGTCTGCTGAGCTGTGTATCTAAGCCTATGATGTGTGACACTTCCTGCTGAGCTGTGTATCTAATCCTGCCATGTGTGATACTGTCTGCTGAGCTGTGTATCTAAGCCTATGATGTGTGGCACTTCCTGCTGAGCTGTGTATCTAAGCCTATCATGTGTGATACTGTCGGCTGAGCTGTGTATCTAAGCCTATCATGTGTGATACTGTCGGCTGAGCTGTGTATCTAATCCTATCATGTGTGATACTGTCGGCTGAGCTGTGTATCTAAGCCTATCATGTGTGATACTGTCTGCTGAGCTGTGTATCTAATTCTATCATGTGTGATACAGTCTGCTGAGCTGATGTATCTAAGCCTATCATGTGTGATGCTGTCTGCAGATTCACTGTATCTAAGCCTTTCCTGTGTGGTACTGCCTGCTGAGCGGATGTATCTAAGCTTATCCTGTGTGATACTGTCTTCTGATCTGCTGTATCTAAGCTTATCTTGTGTGATACTGTCTGATGAGCTGATGTATCTAAACCTATCCTGTGTGATACTGCCTGCTGATCTGCTGTATCTAAGCTTATCCTGTGTGATACTGTCTGCTGAGCTGTGTATCTATCCTGTGTGATACTGCCTGCTGATCGGCTGTATCTGAGCCTATCCTGTAAGATACTGTCTGCTGATCTGCTGTATCTAAGCTTATCCTGTGTGATACTGTCTGCTGTATCTAAGCTTATCCTGTGGGATACGGTTTCCTTGTGGTAGGGTCTCTTCTTACATTTTTTGGGGGGTGTACTGTTTAGCTTTCTTCTGACCTCCTTGCACCCGCTATATGTTTCACATGTCAGCCTCTGGGGTCCAGAAGGAGGTGAGCCGTCAGCTCAACCTCCCCCCACCGCCCTGGCCTCAGTTAACGAGGGGTATTCCATACCCATCAGGGAGGCATGCGGTAAGCCTCAGGCCTCCCGCTATGTACTATGCACAGATATGTGACCGCAGTGATGACAGGTTGGTCCCCAGCTGCTCCCGATCTGCGGTTCTGCTCCCATATACAGAGAAGGGTCCTAAATTAGGACAGGGCCAGTCCCTAATGCCTGGATGAGCGGTCCTCGCACTGCTGACGTCATAGGCTTCTATTCTATGGGTTATGGGATGCCAGGGATGCCAGCCCACAGCCTCTGAACGTGAGGCTCTCGTCACATAGCGTCCTCTCCGTGTGGCCTTCCTATAATAGCCCCATTAACCCTCTCCGCTCGCTACAGCCACGTTAGAGCAGCCGCGGCGTCTGAGGCTCCAGGCGGCCGGATCACGCCATCCGCGATCCTCTATAATCTGTTTTGATCTGGGCCCTTCTGGCATTTGGCATCGGAATCCTAATGGGAGCCATATATTTAGGACAGGGATAGCTGTCAGCGACTGGACACAGCCATAAATAGAAGGTGACGTTCCTCAGATCTCCTGCCTACCATGGGAGGACATCTCCAGGAGTGCTGACAGCTGCGCCAGTCCAGAATGAGGGGCATCTGTACAGAAACTGGCGCAGAAGTGAGGCTGACAATGGCGCCATCTT
Source organism: Rhinella marina (assembly GCA_900303285.1). Lineage (NCBI taxonomy): Eukaryota > Metazoa > Chordata > Amphibia > Anura > Bufonidae > Rhinella > Rhinella marina. The sequence goes on along the minus strand of ONZH01009140.1, from coordinate 24,721 downwards.
TGGAGCCTTCATATTTGTTCTGGGGCACTTACAATACATGGACCTCTTGGGACACCTCCTGTCACGGGGAGCAGGCAGCGTGCTTCCTCTGTGCAGCGCCACCAGACTCCCACTGTTGTTCAGGAGCGAGGACGCAGGGAGGCCAGCGCTGAGCTATGAATCAGGGTGTGTTTTTGGTCACGTGACCTACCTTTATCTCTGAGCGCTGTTAGGGAGGCCAGCGTTCAGCTATTAATCAATGTGTGTTTTTGGTCACGTGATGCTGGCCACGTCACGTGACCTACCTTTATCTCTGAGTGCTGGCCTGGAAGCCAGTGCTCAGCTGTTATAGTTTTTGAATTAGGTCATGTGACGCTGCCATGTCACGTGACCTACTCGCAGCCCTATTTAAACCGGCAACCTGCCGGCCACAGGTGAGATTGGTCTTCCATCCAGAGCTTGTGTTTTTTCCCATTTGCGATTACTGACTCGACTTTGGCTTGTATACTCGACTTCATTCTCCGTCTCGTCCTTCTGTTCCTCGCGCCCTCCTGGTTTGACTTCGGCTTGTTCGTTTGACCTTGTTCCTGCTCGCTCCTTTGTCTTCGACGTGACCTCCCTGTTTGACCCTTGGCTTGGTGACTACTCGTTATTGTGTGTGTCTGTTCCGTCGTTTGTTTATTGTGTTCTCCTCGTGTTCCCCCTCCCTGTACGCCCAAGCACGTACCCAGGTTAGGGACCGTCGACTAGTTGTACGCCGTCGCCTAGGACGGGTCGTGCAAGTAGGCCGGGTCAGAGGTGGGGTTTAAACTCAGGGTTGCACTTACCCCCGCATGAGTGACAGAACGTGACACCTCCACATTCCACCTCCAGGAGCTGTTATGACATCCAATTCTAAATCCATGGCCGTTAATATGGAGTTTTTTCCCCCTTTTGCTATTCAGGAAAGACCTTCTACAAGATTTTGGAAGGTGTCTGTAGGTATTTTTGCCTGTTCATCCAGAAAAACATTGGTGAGGTCAGACACTGATGTTGGAGAAGAGGACCTGGCTCACAATTTCCGTTCTAGTTCATCCCAAGGGTGTTGGATGGGGTTGAGCTCAGGTCTTTCTTTGACCAGTCAAGTTCTTCTACACCATAGACCCTCAACCACGCCTTTATGGACCTCGCTTTGAGCAAGTCATGCTGGAACAAAAAAGTGTCTTTACCAAAGATGGAAGCATACAATTGTCCACAATATCTTGGTCTACCTAGGCAATACGGGTACCCATCGCTGGAAATAAGGGGCCGAGGCCGACCCCTGAAAAAATCCCCATAGCATTATCCATCGTCCACCAAACCTTATGGCTGGCACAATGCAGTCAAGTGGGTAACGTTCTTCTGGAATTCTCCAAACCCAGACTAGTCCATCAGACCGCCAGATAGAGAAGCGTAATTCCTGACTATGGTTCCACTGCCCCATGGAAACCCATGCCACGAAGCTCCCAGGTTTTGTGCTCATGTTGATGCCAGAAGAGGTTTGGTCTCTCTATGGAGTCAGCAGAGCCTCGGTGACTTTTACGCACTATGGTCCTCACCACTTTACGTGGTCTTCACTTCATGGCTGAGTTGTTGAGGTTCCTTCCATTTTACAACAATACCCCTCACAGATGTTGGTGGAATATCTAGATGGGAAGAAATTTCAAGAACCGAATTGTTGCAGCGGTGGAATCCCATGGCAGAGACTACATGGTCATCTTGGCCATGACACCCATTGTGCAACCAAGGATTGCCGTGCAGCACTACAGCCATTGAACTGAATGGGGTCGTAGCGTAACTCATAAGTTACCGCAACCCCAGTGTTACAAAAACATTTTCAACCCACTCAGTCCAATGCCTGAAGTGCTACACAGCGATTCTTGGTTGCTCAACGGGTCTCACGGCCAAGATCTCAGTGTAGTCCCAGCCTTAGGGAGCACATATAGAGGAAGTATTCACGCCCTATGATCATTGCCCCTTTATTCCTAAGCCCCATGTATTTTTCGGTCCATTGACCATCATGGGCGTGCACCTCACTCCATCATCCAGAGTGAAAGAATAAAACTGCAGTAGGGCGTGGGAAGATGGAGAGATTGTGTTGGAACGCGTTGATTCCCCGACTAGCTGTGTGTTTCCTATTTAACGTGAAATCTCTTTCTCTGCATTATTTTGCAGGCATTTGATGTTATAATAAGCCGTCAATGTGCGGTTTGTTATACCAGATGGTCATGTGACCACACACCAGCACAGCACACATGATTGGCACCCTTTTTGCTGACTAAGCAGTGAGGCATTATACTGCTCCTTAGTTCATGGGAAGCTTGTAGGTGGTCCAACAATTTTAGACCATGTGGGAACTCTGTATTACATCGTCATAAAGGAACACTCCAGTAAAAACTCAGGAGTGAGATCCCCTGTGTCATGCTCCTCCCCGTTCTGGCTCTTTTGACTGGAGTGTTTTAGTGGGGGACTACATTTAACTTCAATATCACACTCCCTCTTTAAGAGGGAATCCTGCTGAGTGGTAGTACACCACCTCCAGTACCTTGACCATACTGGTCTGCTAGTCTAACTAGGCCCATCAGGGAGAGTACCCAAGACTGGTGAAAAGAAGGCTCTGCAAGTGGCTGTGGACCACTTCTAGAGTGTTCTTGTACTAAGGCAGGTGATAGCTGTGCTGCCCCAGCCTAAAAGTATGGCCTGTGACTGAGGCAGTGCCAAGCCGTGGAGGTCCTGAATGGACTCATACCAGGAGTTGCTCTGTGAGTGTAACAGAGACTGTAACTCTCCAATAGACTGTAACCACGAAGTTGTGTACCACCAAGAGACTGTAAACACCAAGCTCCGTGCCTGCTACAGACTGTATTCAACAAGCTGTGTGACTGCCATAGACTGTAACCACCAACTGTGTGCCCACTAGAGACTGTAACCATCAAGTTGTGTGCCCACTAGAGACTGTAACCACCAAGTTGTGTGCCCACTAGAGACTGTAACCACCAAGCTGTGTTCCTACTAGAGACTGTAACCACCAAGTCGTGTGCTCACAAGATACTGTAACCAAGTTGTGTGCCCACTAGAGATTGTAACCACCAAGCTGTGTGCCCACTAGAGACTTGAACCACCAAGTTGTGTGCCCACTAGTGACTGTAACCACCAAGCTGTGTGCCCACTAAATTCTGTAACCACCAAGTTGTGTGCTCACAAGATACTGTAACCACCAAATTGTGTGCCCACTAGAGACTGTAATCACCAAGCTGTGTGCCCACTAAATTCTGTAACCACCAAGGTGTGTTCCCACTAGAGACTGTTACTACCAAGTTGTAGGCCCATTATAGACCGTAACCACCAAGCTGGTTGCGTGCCCAATAGAGACTGTAATTACCAAGTTGGTAGACTCATTAGAGACTGTAACCACCAAGCTATGTGCCTGTTACAGACTGTATTTACCAAGCTGTGTGACTGCCATCGACAGTAGCTACCAACTGTGTGCCCACTAAAGACTGTAACCACCAAGTTGTGCGCCCCCTAGAGACTGTAACCACTAAGCTGGTTGCGTGTCCATTAGAGACTGTAACTACTAAGTTGTAGGCCCATTAGAGGCTGTAACCACCAAGCTGTGTGCCCACTAAATTCTGTAACCATCAAGTTGTGCGGCCCCTAGAGACTGTAACCCCCAAGTTGTGCCCCCCTAGAGACTGTAACCCCCAAGCTAGTTGCGTGCCATTAGAGACTGTAACTACTAAGTTGTAGACCCATTAGAGGCTGTAACCACCAAGCTGTGTGCCCACTAAATTCTGTAACCACCAAGTTGACTGCCCACTAGAGACTGTAACCACCAAGCTGTGTGCCTGCTCAGACTGTACACACCAAGCTGTATGCATGCTGTGTAACAGCTACGGAGTATAACCACCATGCTGTATGCCTGCTGTAATCATCAAGCTGTGTGTTCTACTTGTCACCATGCTCTATGCCTGTAACTGTAGCTGCCAAGTTGTATTTCCACTAGATACTTTGTGCCAGTGTTTATTACCATTACTCTTGTTGCCTCTGTTACTTTAACCTCCATTGGTACTCCATGCTCACTTACCAAGTAAGGGTCAAGAGCCACACACAAAAACATACTCTTTTACACACTCACAGGAGTTCGGGAAGCTGAAATATGGGACTTCCTGTGCTGTAAACTGCTTTATATGTCTCTGTGTTGCCTGTGCACAGAGTAGTCACCAGTCTCTTATCTCTGCTCACTGATAATACAGTGTCTCTATTGGGTCAAAAAATTGGAAAAATCAACACATGGACAGCTGAAGGACCTGAGTGAGGATCACAACCTCTGCTTTCCCATGATTTAGGTGGTTGTGTCCATTGAGTGTCAATGACAGGTGCCCTTTAAGTATGGGAATGGTATGCGGCTATCCCGGGAATGCTGGAGGGTTATGTAAAACCTCGACCAGGTATGAAAAAAATCCCAAACATGTCATCAGTGTATATATATATATATATATATATATATATATATATACCAAGCTAAGTGCAAACCAATATGGTCTACATCACGTGCACTGAGCAGACCATGTGCCGTCCCAGGCCCATCGTCCTGTCTCCACAGAACACAATATAACAATTGAGTTTCTGCTCCCTCCTCCTTTTCTTGCAGCAGTGCCAGCCTCATCCAGTGCCCAGGAGCTCTGGGTTATGTACAGGAATGCCACCCTCTTAGCTGGCACGGTATTTAAGTGCTTACGGTCTCTCTGGAGCTCAGCAGAATGCCATCAACCTACGGAGTGGAGAATTCCTGTGTCCCAATAGACTCTGAATGAGGCGCTGATCCTACACAGCTCTGCACCGTGCCTGTGTACACAAGACGATTTATCAAGAACCATCTACCTGAGATAATGTGGCTATGCCCACTCTCGGGAGACGGAAGAGGGGGGTGTTGAGGCTGTTGTTGATACATATTTTTGCAAAGGAATGTTCTATTTCTGGACTAGCTGATGGTTTTCTGCATTTTTTTTCCTAAATTCAACATTTTGACAATTTACCTCAGAAATTCCAACTTTTTTACCTCAGAATTATGAGATTTTATAGTTGAAATGATTTACATTTCTCAGAATTACACATTTTTACCTAACAACCATACCATTCACCTTTTGAATCCAAACTCTTATGACCTTTTATATCACACAAATCATCAGAATTCTGACTTTTATTTCAGAATTCCAAATTATTTTTATCAGAATTTGGAAAATTCAAAGTTCCAATTTCTTTTCTCAAACCTCAAACTTTCCACATTAGAATTTACCTCGGAAATATTAGAAACCTCTGATTTTTTTCTGCACTGGATATCTCACCTAGATATAAAAAAAATGCATTTGAGAATGAAAAAAAATTATTATTTTACATTTAGTCATTTACCTCAGAATACAGAAATCACACCAGAATTTTTTTTTTAATTTAAGAATTCTAAAATAAGAATTAGAATTCAATTGTTTCTGCATAAATCAAAATTTTTCACAATTTTGTTATATTTTACCTCAGAAAGCTATATTTTTTTTACCTCAGATTCTAGACCTTTTTTAGTTCTTTGACATGAATTGAATTCAACTTTTTGCTAAAAACTCTCATTAATCCAGAAATGACGGACTGTTTGTAATCTTGGGTGACATGAAAACCCGAGCCAGAACTCAGCATTTCGGAGCAGCAAGTTTGACGCCTGTCGCCCAATCTACGCATTTCTGTCATCCGCCAGGGGTCATAATAGATGTCACCCGTGGACCAGGCGCTGCTTGTCTTGCACGTGAATAAACACAAGGCCATTTGAACCCCCTCCTGATGATGTATGATTATAAACAGAAATCTCAGACCTCCCAGGGTCAGCCTTAATGCACCCTTACCCCATTGCTTTAATCTGTGAACCCTCCTCTCCGCCCCCAACACTACAACAACCAGATGTGGATCCCGATCTGTAGAGAGCATAATCTGATTGTGTCCTCACTATATACAACGCTGGAGTCAGCCTGTGTCTGAGAGAGTTAGCGCCCATTTCTCCTTTATAAAAAGAAAAAAAAAAAGAAAAAAATTTCAAAAAGTTGGATAATAACCAATATGGTCAACATTACATTTTAGCCATCTTTCCGAGAGTAGTTCTGAGTCATACATCTGCTTATTTATATGGAAATCCATGCCCCCACTAGATCTGGGAAAAGTGGGTGATGACCCCTTTAATGGCGGCCATTTTGTTTTTTACCTAACTTTCAATCTAACCAGTCTCGTTGCTCAAGTAGCACACCTGAGGTAACAGACAGAGTATTTAGGGGTTGGCCTTTCCCAGATTTGCCACTCAGGACTCTAAAAAAATCTGGATGACACCCTGCAGGAGGCCATATACTGGTTGCCGCTGACATTTTTTGTATTCTGGACACTTTTGGCAGAAGTCAGCCATTCCGCCCGTTTCTAAAGATGCGCTTGCAGCCCTGGGGTCTCAAGGAATATAAGATGCTTTTGTTTCGATAGCAATTATGACATTCCTCCAGAGCTACCAAGCAGAGTGCAGACTAGCGGAGGGATTCTGGCCCCCCCTGCACCCTGTGGGAGTTGGTACGCTCCATTCAGAGACAGAAATGTTCTTCTGCAATGTTTCTCTACTCACAGAAGGTATGTGGGGAATGTGCAGACACTAGATGTCAGCTCTGGAGAGGGGGTGCACAGCCACATCTACCCCTGTGGTAAAAGGACCGGTTTCCACCTATTATTTTAGAAGTATGCATCCTGTAAAAGGTCCAAAACTACAAAAATGCATTTTCTACTCCATTCACATCCAAAGCTGCTTTCAATTTTTTTTTTCCGCTTAGAAAAAGGCTGTGTTTATCTCCACAGTTGTGACCAAACTGTTTGGCTGTCATGATGCTCTCCTATGTCTTAATAGGTAATCAGCATTTTGAATGCAGCTTTGGGTGTGACTGGAGTAGGATGTAACTCAGAATCAGGATTTGCAAAGCCAATATTGTTTCAACAAGAATAGAGGTGGTATATGAGCTACCAGACACCATAGACAAGTGTGCCTATAAGGCAGAGTGAAATTTCAGCAGACGGTGAATAGAATTCTAGACCTACAGTGAAGACTGACACACTCTCAGATCAATAGCAGAGAGTGGGCAGTGGGTTACATTACAGATATATATGCCATTCGGGGTCATGGGCGAGCTGCCCCCCTCCATACGGGGAACACTGTGCTATGATTTTAAGAAGCTTGATATTGGTAGCGGTCCACTTATGGCTGAATGGACAAGCAGGTGCCGAATAGAAATGTCACCCCAGGTGCCAGACTGTTCAGGATCGAGGGGGCAGCCGTGACCCATGCCAAGGGTTTGATGCCAAGTCCCGGCTACATCACACAGAGCGGGAGAAGTCATCCACGTTATGTTCCCTGGGACGGAATCTGTCACCTAAACTGAACCGTGCAGGAAGACTGGCCATTTAAAGGAATAATATGTTATACATGGTGCAGGGCCTGAAGGGGCGGAGCCTGACAAAGGAATTCTCTTTGGTGTTCTATGAATCCCTGCTCATGCCCCGCCCACCCACACTGGACACAATGTATCAGTTTGACACGGAGTGTTACTTTACACAATGGGTTACATTTAAAGGCAAACTCACCGTTACTAAGATCTCTGCTTGCTGTCAATGAGGAGAAGACAGAATCACACCATAATAGAATAGATATGCCACTCAGCCTGTATCACACATGATGGACTTAGATACACTACTCAGCAGACAGTATCACACATGATATGATTAGATACACAGCTCAGCAGACAGTATCACACAGGATAGGATTAGATACATAGCTCAGCGGACAGTATTACACACGACAGACTTAGATACATAGCTCAGTATACAGTATCACACATGACAGGCTTAGATACACAGCTCATCAGGCAGCATCACATACGATAGGCTTAGATACATCAGGTCATCAGGCAGTATCACACAAGATAAGCTTAGATACAAAGCTCAGTAGAAAGTGTCACACATGACAGGCTTAGATACATTAGGCACAGCGGGCAGTAGCATACATGATAGGCTGAGATACACAGCTCAGCAGACATTATCACACATGAATAGCTTAGATACACTGGCTCAACAGACAGTATCACACATGATAGACTTAGATACTCCAGACGAGCAGACAGTATCACATATGATAGACTTAGATACATCAGGTAAGCAGACAGTATCGTATCACACGTGATAAGGTTAGGTACATCAGGTCAGCAGACAGTATCACATGACATGCTTAGATACTCAGCTCTAAACAGTATCACATAACAGGATTAGATTCCCACCTCATCAGGCAGTATATAAGAGGATTAGATACACAGCTCAGCAGACAGTATCACACATGGTAGGCTTAGATACATCAGGTCATCAGGCAGTATGACACAAGATAAGCTTAGATACAAATCTCAGCAGAAAGTGTTGCACATGACAGGCTTAGATACATCAGCCACAGTGGACAGTATCATACATAATAAGTTTAGATAAATCATCTCAGCAGGTGGTACACATGATAAGCTTAGATACATTGCCCAGCAGATAGTATCACACATGACAGGCTTAGATACATCAGTTCAGAAGATGGTGTCACCCGTGTTTAGCTTAGATACACAACTCATCGGAGAGTGTAACACATTATAGGCTGAGATACACCCGGTGAATAATCGGCAGGTCCCCTTTAAGCAGTGTCCTTCATGTATTACATTACTGTGGCCGGATCATCCCGTTCCCAGAATCTGTGAATCCTCAGCGGGATGATGAGGATGATGAGGATGATGAGGATTTCTCATTGGTGAAAATGTAGAAATCGCTGCCAAGACATCAACAAAAATCGTTGCTAATAAGCTTCGGCCTGTGCTGGGTGAGTGCAGACTTGGCAAGGGCTCAGCAGGAGCATTAAAGCCTCCGCACCCGGCCCCTGATATATCATCCGAGTAATCCAGCGTCCTGGAGGGGGGGCGATACCCCCCACCCAAGAGAAGGAAGAGGAGTCAGTGTCAGGCGGATGGACAGCAGATGTATAACTGACACCAGGCTCTCCATGGCTGTTACTGTTGTGTTTTTTTTTTTTTTATTTAAAGGGGAACTCCACCATTAAACATAGCTTAGAGCAGTCACGTGACAATCTTCCCTGTGGTCCTGCTGATTGGACAGAGCTGCAGAAAACTGCATCACATGACCTCTCTGAGCTGTTTTGGAAGGAGGAGGGAACTCATACAGTTTCTGTGATGTCAGGGAGGCGGAGCTAACTGTTCTTTCCCTCTGATTGACGCACTGGGGGTTTGTTTAGTGGATATAACTGTACTCACTAGTGTTTAGAGTATACAGATTCCATAATTTAATGGAATCCTGACCAAATTACACATTCCCTTTAAATGCACCCAAGGGTAACGGCTTTGGGCGGTCATAAAAGTGAGCGGTTGTGATTTCCCTTCCCTCACACAAAGAAGCGTGGCTTTATGGTTACAACCACCCTGGTGGTCACAGCCCCACACATTATTACCAGCCTTATGGTCCCAACTACCTTTGTTGTCACAGCCCCGTCCACTAATACTAGCCTTAGGGCTCATGCACACGGTCACGATCGTATATATTTTGTGGTCCGCAAAAAAAGGATCCGCAAAAAAGTACGGAAGACTTTTGTGTGCATTCCGTATTTTGCGGAACGGAACAGCTGGCCCCTAATAGAACAGTCCTATCCTTGTCTGCAATACGGACAATAATAGGACATGTTCTATTTTTTTGCGGAACGGAAATACGGACATACGGAAACGGAATGCACACTAAGTATCTTCGGTTTTTTATTTTGTGGACCCATTGAAATGAATGGTTCTGTATACAGTCTGCAAAAAAAACGGAACGGACACGGAAAACAAATACTTCATACATAGTTAAGGCCCATGCATACGAACGTATTTTTTGTCCGCGTCCGTTCCGTTTTATTTTGCCGCCCTTATGCGGAACCATTCACTTCAATAGGGCTGAAAAAAATCGGAATAACTCCACGTACATTCCGTATCTGTGTGTCCGTTCCGCAAAAAAATAGAACATGTTCTATTCTTCTCCGTTTTGCGAACAAGGACAGACTTTGTGACAATGATCTGCCAAAAAAAAAAATGAATGTAACACGGATGTCATACAGATGTCATCCATTTGTTTTGCGGATAAGTATTTTACAGACCGCAAAGGCCTTAGGCCTCATCCACACGTCAGTGTTTTGTCAGTGATTGTGAGCCAAAGCCAGAAGTGAAGCCTCCACAGAGATAAGGTATAAGGGCTCATGCACACGAACGTATGTATATTTTGCAGTACGCAAAAACGGATCTGCAAAAAATACGGAAGATGTCCGCGTGCATTCCGTATTTTGCGGAATGGAACAGCCGGCCCCTAATAGAACAGCACTATCCTTGTCCGTAATGCGGCCAATAATAGGACATGTTCTACTACTGAATGGAAATACGGACATACGGAAACGGAGTACCTTCCGTTTTTTTGCGGACCCATTGAAGTGAATGGTTCCGCATACGGTCCGCAAAAAAAACTGGAACGGATGCGGATAGAAAATACGTTCGTGTGCATGAGCCCTAAGGGAGAGATCTGCTCCTGTTCTGTGGTTTTGACCTGCACCTGGTTTTGACTCACAAATCACTGATGGAAATCACTGACCAAACACTGAAGTGTGAACGAGACCTTATGCTTACAGTCACCTTGGTTGTCACAGCTGCACCTACTGTTGCTAGCCTTACAGCCACAAACCTTGGTTGTCACAGACCCACCTATCATTACTAGTCTTATGGTCACAAACATCTTGGTTGTCACAGCCCCGCCCATTTTTACTAGCATTGGCTGCCTATCAACCTGTCTATAAGATTGTGTTCAGACAATGGTGAATCATTATTGTGTTGTCAAGACATTTCTTCATTTCTTTATCTGTTCACATGTCTTTAAAGGAAACCACAAGTCACACGTGTGTGTGAACGGATCACACCAGTCACAAGACGCTCGGCAGTGATTAAAGGGGAAGTAGCACATTAAAAAAGCTTATAGAATCATCGTCACCATTATTACATAGTTTGGTGTGACAGGAGCCATTTTTATGGAGATGCCCTTTAATTTTAAAGGGACATTCCTTTTTTATCTCCAAAGAAACTGGAGATTTTGCAACCAATCTGGACAGAACCGAACACTACTTTCCCCCCATAAACCTGAAGTTATTTTAACGAGTAAGTAAAAGTAGAACTCCCCTTTAAATGGCAACCGATGACATCAGTTCTAATCAAACTAGTTTTTATGGCTTAGTTATATTTTACTTAAAGAGGAACTCGACCTAAATCATGATCCCCACTACTACATTGTTATCTTATCCCTGGATTAACCTGTCATCTTATTTGGCATTTGGACCAGTCATTCATGCCTAGTGGTTTTAAAACCACCATATTAGAGTAGGTTGTCACAGCCCCGCCCACTGAATGATAAAATAATTCAGACCCCCTATAACTCAACCCAAGAGGATAAGAAATCCATTAACACTAAGCCAAAGCCTGTTATTTAAAAAAAAAAAAAGTCATTAAATGAAGGTGGAGTTAACTCTTAAAGGGCCATGATCATGAAATACTAAATTAATGTCTACTTATTTCAGTGTATCTCTTTAAACAGATGAGGCGGATTACCTTTACATCCTTTTCCTGGTAATGATGACAAATACCATAAGAGCCCAATTACCTCTTTTCAGGTGATTAGTCCAGAGAATAAGGCCAATTAACTGATAAAGTCTTGCTTCTCCTTACCCTCTACCTAAAACCTCCTCATTCCCTGTCAAGAGTCCAAGACATATCACCCCTCAGCCACAGACGTCAATGAGAATGAGCTGTGGCCTCTCCCTTTCTAGGATTCCTGAGCCGGCAATAATAAGTGTATTACGTCCCATCAGATGACTCAGATTGCTAATCTGTTATTGTGGGTACTTCACACATCCTCTGTCTCCATAATAACAGTCGTAGGAACATGCGCTGTCATTTAAAGGGGGAGCGTCCTCAGACTGTACATGCTGGAAAAGTCAAGTTAGTGTCCATCATCTCCACTCTGCACATACTAGGGGTGTGCAAAAAGAAAAGGCACCGTAATAAATATCCATAATGTGCCCCCCCCCCGCCCTTTCCTGTTGATAGTTTAAGCCAACTAAGGCTAGTTTCACACTAGCGTTTATATATTCCGATATTGAGTTCCGTCATAGGGGCTCAATACCGGAATAAAACGCTTCAGTTTTGTCCCCATTCATTGTCAATGGGGACAAAACTGAACTGAAGACAACGGAATGCTCCTGAAAGCATTCCGTTCAGTCTTCAGACCGGAGACCAAACCGCAACATGCTGCGGTTTGCTCTCCGGTCTGGGCAACCGCACCAAGACGGATCCGGAATGACCCCCAATGCAAGTCAATGGGGACGGATCCGTTTGGTGTGGACACACTTGTAAACAGATCCATCCTCCATTGACTTTCAATAGAGGTTATTCCGGATCCGTTTAAAAGCTAATACAACCGGATCCGGAATTACGGATCCACAAGGTTGTATTATCAGTACGGATCCGGCGGGTCCCTTCACCCGCCGGATCCGTACTAACGATAGTGTGAAAGAGGCCTAAGTTCAGAGTATGGAGGCCATGGTGCTCCTCTCTTCCTTACCTGCTAGCCATACACCTGAGCCAAATGCCTGTTTGGCTGACAGCTATTCCTATGTACAAGAATATAACTACTATAATACTGCTCCTATATACAAGAATATAACTACTATAATACTGCTCTTATGTACAAGAATATAACTACTATAATACTGCTCCTATATACAAGAATATAACTACTATAATACTGCTTCTATGTACAAGAATATAACTACTATAATACTGCTCCTATATACAAGAATATAACTACTATAATACTGCTTCTATGTAAAGTAATAATAATAAAACTGCCCTATGTACTATAATACTGCTCCTATGTAAAATTAACTGACTGCCTATGTACAAGAATAACTACTATAATAATGTACTATACTACTACTGCTCCTATGTAAAGAATAAACTACTATAATACTGCTCCTATGTACAAGATATATAATACTATAATACTGCTCCTATGTACAAGAATATAACTACTATAATACTGCTCCTATGTACAAGAATATAACTATATAATACTGCTCCTATGTACAAGAAATATAACTACTATAATACTGCTCCTATGTACAAGAATATAAACTACTATAATACTACTCCTATGTACAAGAATATAACTACTATAATACTGCTCCTATGTACAAGAATATATCTACTATGATACTCCTTATGACAAGAATATAACTCTAATATGCCCTAGACAAGAATATAACTACTATTAATACTGCTCCTATGTACAAGAATAATAACTACTATAATACTGCTCTTATGTAAAAATATAACTACTATAATACTGCTCCTATGTACAAGAATATAACTACTATAATACTGCTCCTATGTACAAGAATATAAACTACTTAATACTGCTCCTATGTACAAAGAATATAACTACTACTATAAATACTGCTCCTATGTACAAGAATATAACTACTATAATACTGCTCCTATGTACAAGAATATAATCTACTATGATACTGCTCTTATGTACAAGAATAAATAATACTACTATAATACTGCTCCTATGTACAAGAATATAAACTACTATAATACTGCCTCCTATGTACAAGAATATAAACTACTATAATACTGGCTCCTATGTACAAGAATATAACTACTATAATACTGCTCCTATGTACAAGAATATAACTACTATAATACTGCCTCCTATGTACAAAGAATATAACTACTTAATACTGCTCCTATGTACAAGAAATATCTACTATAATTACTGCCTCCTATGTACAAGAATATAACTACTATAATACTGCTCCTATGTACAAGAATATAACTACTATAATACTGCTCCTATGTACAAGAATATAAACTACTATAATACTGCTCCTATGTACAAGAATATAACTACTATAATACTGCCCCTTATGTACAAGAATATAACTACTATAATACTGCTCTATGTACAAGAATATAACTACTATTATACTGCCTCTATGTACAGAATATAACTACTATAATACTGCTCCTATGTACAAGAATATAACTACTATAATACTGCCTCCTATGTACAAGAAATAACTACTATAATACTGCTCCTATGTAAAGAATATAATTATATAATACTTCTCCTATGTACAAAGAATATAACTACTATAATACTGCTCCTATGTACAAGAATATAACTACTATAATACTGCCTCCAATGTACAAGAATTATAACTACTATGATACTGCTCCTATGTACAAAAAATATAACTACTATAATACTGCTCCTATGTACAAGAATATAACTACTATAATACTGTCTCCTATGTACAAGACTATAACTACTATAATACTGTCTCCTATGTACAAGAATATAATGTACAAGTACTATAATACTGCTCCTATGTACAAAATATAACTTCTATAATACTGCTCCTATGTACAAGAATATAACTTACTATAATACTGCTCCTATGTACAAGAATATATAGTACTACTAGTATAATACTGCCTCCTATGTACAAGAATATAACTACTATAATACTGCCTCCTATGTACAAGAATATAACTACTATAATACTGCTCCTATGTACAAGAATATAACTACTATAATACTGCTCCATGTACAAGAATATAACTACTATAATACTGCTCCTATGTACAAGAATATAACTTACTATAATACTGCTGCTCCTATGTACAGAGATATAGTAATTACTATGTACAAGAATATATACTGTATAATACTGCTCTATGTACAAGAATATAACTACTATAATACTGCTCCTATTTAAAGAATATAACTACTATAATACTGCTCCTATACTCTTGTACAAGAAATATAACTACTATAATACTGCTCCTATGTACAAGAATATAACTACTATAATACTGCTCCTATGTACAAGAATATAACTACTATAATACTGCTCCTATGTACAAAGAATATAACTACTATAATACTGCTCCTATGTACAAGAATATAACCTACTATAATACTGCTCCTATGTACAAGAATTATAAACTACTATAATACTGCCTCCTAAGTACAAGAATATAACTACTATAATACTGCTCCTATGTACAAGAATATAACTACTATATTACTGCTCCTATGTACAAGAATATAACTACTTATAATACTGCCTCCTATGTACAAAATATAACTACTATAATACTGCTCCTATGTACAAGAATATAACTACTATAATACTGCTCCTATGTACAAGAATATAACTACTATAATACTGCTCCTATGTACAAGAATATAACTACTATAATACTGCCTCCTATGTACAAGAATATAACTACTATAATACTGCTCCTATGTACAAGAATATAACTACTATAATACTGCTCCTATGTACAAGAATATAACTACTATAATATAGCCTTCTATGTACAAGAATATAACTACTATAATACTGCTCCTATGTACAAGAATATAACTACTATAATACTGCTCCTATGTACAAGAATATAACTACTATAATATAGCCTTCTATGTACAAGAATATAACTACTATACTACTGCTCTTATGTACGGGACTATAACTACTATAATACTGCTCCTATGTACAAGAATATAACTAGTATAATACTGCTCCTATGTACAAGAATATAACTACTATAATACTGCTCCTATGTACAAGAATATAACTACAATAATACTGCTCCTATGTACAAGAATATAACTGCTATAATTACTGCTGCTATGTACAGGAATATAACGCCTATAATACTGCTCCTATGTACAAGAATTAACTACTATAATACTTGCTCCTATGTACAAGAATATAACTACTATAATACTGCTCCTATGTACAAGAATATAACTACTATAATACTGCTCCTATGTACAAGAATATAACTACTATAATACTGCTCCTATGTACAAGAATATAACTACTATAATACTGCTCCTATGTACAAGAATATAACTACTATAATACTACCTTCCTATGTACAAGAATATAACTACTATAATACTTTGCTCCTATGTACAAGAATATAACTAACTATAATACTGCTCCTATGTACAAGAATATAACTACTATAATACTGCTCCTATGTACAAGAATATAACTATTATAATACTGCTCCTATGTACAAGAATATAACTACTATAATACTGGCTCCTATGTACAAGAATATAACTACTATAATACTGCTCCTATGTACAAGAATATAACTACTATAATACTGCTCCTATGTACAAGAATATAACTACTATAATACTGCTCCTATGTACAAGAATATAACTACTATAATACTGCTTCTATGTACAAGAATATAACTACAAGAATATAACTACTATAATACTACCTCCTATGTACAAGAATATAACTACTATAATACTGCTCCTATGTACAAGAATATAACTATTATAATACTGCTCCTATGTACAAGAATATAACTACTATAGTAACTACTGTAACTACTGTAATGCACAATCCATATCAGATGGTCTATCAGTCCCGTTGAGTTCGGCCAATATTTATGTAATGTGTATGGCCACCAGGGGCAGGAGAAGCATGTCTGAGGCCCAGGGCAGGGTTTTCAGAACACTCCCCTCACCCTCAGCTTTTGAAGCTCATTGAAGGATAACTCTCATCAGATCCTGGCCTGTTATTGGCAGCTAAATAACAGTGTCCAGTGTCGGCTGTACAAAGATTTTTTTTCAAAATTATAAACTGTGCCTCCTATCTCAATGTTTCTTTAGACAGCTGCCTGCTATGCCTATCCTCTACTATCTCCCTTCTTTGCTTAGGCCATCTTGGTCATAGAACCACCCATCATTAATTTCTATGAACACTGACATTTCACTCACAGGTGAATGACTTTCTTGTCCAAGGTCCCAAATACAAAACCTGCAACCTCCATCCCCTTGCCCATATGGGCCTATTATCCCCATCGATGGCAGTCTGGGTGATCGGCCATTGGAAACTTCCCCAGGTTTGAAATGAATTAATTTTTTTCCCCAGTTAAAGGAGACAAAAAGTGTCTAAAGGAGGGGGGGGGGGGGGCTTTGGTCTATTTGCAGGGATTTTTTATGTAAAGACGACTAGTTTGGTGTCTGGACAAATATCCCATCCACCCACCCCCCTCCCAAATACATATACAATGTCTGATCATGTCAAGTGCTGCCAAGCACTCACAGGCAGGAAGATCTCGAGAATAAATTGTTGTGAGAAAATGACTCCAGATGTGACATTTAACACACTGCTGGGACTCTGAGACAGAGACTCGGCAGACGTCTCACTGGAGCCCTGGTCAGTCTCACAGTTTTCAGCAAGAAGTAAAATATACGGAGAAATAACGATTATCATCGTGACTTTGTCTGTGAATGAGACAGATCTGTATCTGTACTTAAATAAATCCATATTCTGTTTACTCTGGGATGAGTTATTACCTGTGATCACTATCGCCCCCTACTGTTTAAAACACTTTGACTACACTGCCAGGAGAAGCGGGGATGGGGATGGAGAAGGTGAAAACTGCTCCAAGTGGTAAATACCTTATAAAAAAAACAATAGGTTTAATTTACCAGCACAAAAAAATCATCCCTCCGAAACACAAGAATATAATTTGTTATAATACTGCCCCCTATGTACAAGAATATAACTACTATAATACTGCTCCTATGTACAAGAATATAACTACTATAATACTGCTCCTATGTAGAAGAATATAACTACTATAATACTGCCTCCTATGTACAAGAATATAACTACTATAATACTGCTCCTATGTATAAGAATATAACTACTATAATACTGCTCCTATGTACAACAATATAACTACTATAATACTGCCTCCTATGTACAACAATACTATAAACTGCTCTATGACAAGAAATATAACTGCTATAATACTGCTCCTATGTAAAAGAATATAACTACTATAATACTGCTCCTGTATACAAGAATATAACTACTATAATACTCCTCCTATGTACAGGAATATAACTACTATAATACTGCCTCCTATGTACAAGAATATAACTACTATAATACTGCCTCCTATGTACAAGAATATAACTACTATAATACTGCTCCTATGTACAAGAATATAACTACTATAATACTGCTCTATGTAACAGAATATAATACTAACTACTATAATACTGCTCCTATGTACAAGAATATAACTACTATACTACTGCTCCTATGTACAAGAATATAACTACTATAATACTGCTCCTATGTACAAAGAAATATAACTACTATAATACTGCTCCTGTGTGACAAGAATATAACTACTATAATACTGCTCCTATGTACAAGAATATAACTACTATACTACTGCTCCTATGTACAAGAATATAACTACTATAATACTGCTCCTATGTACAAGAATATAACTACTATAATACTGCTCCTATGTACAAGAATATAACTACTATAATACTGCTCCTATGTGAAAGAATATAACTACTATAATACTGCTCCTATGTACAAGAATATAACTACTATAATACTGCTCCTATGTACAAGAATATAACTACTATAATACTGCTCCTATGTACAAGAATATCACTATTATAATACTGCTCCTATGTACAAGAATATCACTATTATAATACTGCTCCTATGTACAAGAATATATCTACTATAATACTACCTCCTATGTACAAGAATATAACTACTATAATACTGCTCCTATGTACAAGAATATAACTACTATAATACTACCTCCTATGTACAAGAATATAACTACTATAATACTGCTCCTATGTACAAGAATATAACTACTATAATACTACCTCCTATGTACAAGAATATAACTACTATAATACTGCTCCTATGTATAAGAATATAACTACTATAATACTACCTCCTATGTACAAGAATATAACTACTATAATACTGCCTCCTATATACAAGAATATAACTGCTATAATAATGCTCCTATGTACAAGAATATGACTAATATTTTACTGCCCCTTATGTATAAAGAAGACCGTCATGGTTTATTCTGGACTACTAAAGGTGGATTTAGACGCACCAAAAATCGTCCAGACTTTCGGGAACGACCGTTCCTCCAAACAATCGCCCTTGATCATCTGGCCATCTAAATGTGCTGTCTTCCCGACATTCGGCCGCCCAGTCTGCCCGTCTAAATCCTCCTCAAGTGTATAACGAGGTATTTTTCTTCTGTTTGTATCTCTGGTCTCTATGGTTTATCACCGCCATCCTCCTTCACTCCAGGTATGAAGCACAATACATGGGCTCCGCTGGTTTTATCTGGGATTTATGTTCTCACTTTGATCTCAGGAGTTTGTTTGAGGAGCTCTGATATCACAAGTGTTTACACTGCAGATACCACAGAGCATTCGGAATCCCAGATCCAGGCAGTTATGTGAGTGCCATGAGACCCTGGAAGAAGTGTCTTGTATACAGACTATGTTGCAGACAGCCGGGGTAGAGCATAGTTCCATCTCCTGCTCTTTCACTGAAGAACCAAGTAAGAAACTGCAGCTGCGTCCCCCTCCTCCCTCTCTTCCTTCTCCTCTATAGAGTGTTTTACACGAGAAGTATTTTGGAGGGGACCGAGAAGATTTGTGGACAATCAGAACCAGAGGGTCAGAAACTTATGGCTGTGACCTATGACTTAGATGCAGAGCAGCGGTTTCCTCAGTATACAGTTACAGTCTGTCACACGGGGCACATACTTAATGGTTACATAGCGAGGCACAGAGCTTGGTGGTTGCACAAAACTAAATGGAAGGCACACAGCTTGGTGGTTATTAACAGCAACAGAATGGTCTCTATATTCCACAAGAGGCTGTCACTAGTGGCAGGACAGTCTCTATACTTAACAAGAGGCTGTCACTAGTGGCAGGGCGTTCTCAATACTCCACTGGAGGCTGTCACTAGTGACGGGATGGTCTCTATGGTCCACAGGAGGGTTGTCAACAGTGACTGGATGGTCTCTATACTAAAGTGGTTGTCTCTGGCAACAGGACAGTCTCTACTTTACAGGAGGTTGTCACAGGATGGTCTCTATACTCCACAGGAGGTTGTCACTAGTGGCAGGATGGTCTCTATACTCCATGAGAGATTGTCACTAGTGACAGAACGGTTTCTATACTCAAGAGGTTGTCTCTGGCAACAGGACAGTCTCTACTCCACAGGAGGTTGTCACTTGTGACAGGACGGTCTCTATACTTCACAGGAGGATGTCACTAGTGACAGGACGGTCTCTATACTCAATGAGAGATTGTCACTAGTGACAGGACAGTCTCTATACTCAATGAGAGATTGTCGCTAGTGACAGAACAGTCTCGATACTCCACAGGAGGTTGTCACTAGTAATAGGACAGTCTCTGTACTCCACAGGAGGCTGTCACTAGTGACAGGACGGTTTCTATACTCAAGAGGTTGTCTCTGGCAACAGGACAGTCTCTACTCCACAGGAGGTTGTCACTAGTGACAGGATGGTCTCTGTACTCCACAGGAGTATGTCACTTGTACTTCTGGAGGGTGTGATTAAGGTCTCTGATAGTCCTCTTTGGGGCACCCCCTTATGTGCAGGCAGCAGTTAAGGGCTGAAGAAGATGCAGTCTAAAGTTACTACCGATTCAGGGACATAAAATGAGGTCTCAGTCTGCCATGAGCCTTGATATGGTCACGGCTGCCCTCAGTGACAACTCTCATCCTCCACTCACAATAGAAAATGGCGCCCACATTATCTCATATTTCACAATCCGAAGTGTCAGACGTCTTTGAGTCACTGGTGACGACCATCTCTCAGGACTCCGATCATGTGAAGTTGGACTTCATGTGGCTAAAATTAGAGTTTGGCGTGAATGTTAAAGGAAGGAAACTCGAATTTCCTGATATGAAGATGCATTTCTATCTGCCTTTCGTTTTTCCGGGCGCAGCTCAACAGAATTAGCTTTTTTTCTTTACGAGGAACTAAAAATAGTCGAATTCAAGGTAAAGTTTTGTTTAAACCGCGTGGATCTCGGAGATGTGAGTCAGGCTGAGGGTGGGTCTGGACTTTGGCCGTTCATAGTGCTTGGGAAGGATTATGTTGCAGCCATAGTTAAACCATAGGGCGGCCATGACTCATCGGTCATCATTTGTGGTGTGCTCCTAGGGTTGTCTTGGAGTGAGTTAGAAGGTAAAGTCATCATCTGGTGAATGGTGGCCCCCCAAAAGGAGTTTACGTCAGGGTCCAATGACAAGGCCCCAAAACAATAGAAAGAAATTAGCCTCCTCATTCCATAATTAAGCAGACGGTAGTTCCAATCCCTTATGGGGGAGATGGTCACCATGATCCTTGGACCTATCATGTCATCTCCATGACATCCAGATCTGATGTCCCCAGGACCCAAATGCAACTGCTTCCCCTAAACTTTGCCCCTGGACTTAAGTTGCTTACCAACATTCTTGGCAAGTTAGGAGGTAAAGTAGTCACTTGGTAAGTGGTGGCCATGAAGAGGAGTTTTTATTAGGGCCCTGTCAAGCTATGAAAGTGATCCAAAACAGGAGGGAAGGATCTTACTAAGAAATTAGGAGAAAAATAGCCACCTCACCCCATAGTTGCAGTTCCCATTCCTTATGAGGAGATGGTCATCTCCTTGGATCCACCATGTCATCTCCATGACATCTAATGCCCCCAGGACCTGAATGCAACTGCTCCTCCTAAACTTTTGGCCCTGGTTCTAGGTTGGCATGCTTACCAATATTCTTGTAAGTTATGAGGTGAGTGGTGACCACTGAAAGGTGTCTACATCAGGGTCCTGCCAAGCTATGAAAATGATCCAAAACAGTAGAGAGGGGCCTTAGAAAGAAATTAGGAGAAAAATAGCTACCTCACCCCATAACTGAAATTCCCATCCCTTATGGGGAGATGGTCGCCATGATCCTCGGACCCATCATGTCATCTCCATGACATCCAGATCTGATGCCCCCAGGACCCAAATGCAACTGCTCCCCCAAAACCTTTGCCCCTGGTTAGGTTGGCATACTTACCAATATTCTGGATAGGTCATCAGTATCTGATCAGTGGACCCCCGCCGATCAGCTGTTTGAGAAGGCAGCGGCGCTCCTGTGAGCGTCACGGCCTTCTCTTAGCTTTTCCTAGGACAGTGACGTCACGTTCATCGGCCACGTTCATCGGTCACGTTCATTGGTCGCGCTCAGCCCCAAGTGAATGGGGCTGAGCGCGATACCAAGCAAGGCCAGAAGGTAGCAGTGCTCACAGGAGCGCCGGTACCTTCTCAAATAGCTGATCGGCGGGGGTCCCGGGTGTCGGACCGCCACCGATCAGATACTGATGACCTATCCTGAGGATAGGTCATGAGTAGTACAACCCTGGAAAACCCCTTTAAGCCCCTTCTCCAGGAAGACCCCCAAACCCACCAATAACTACCCACTTCTGGATGAGGCTTACATAAGCCCTACTCCTTTTTGGCCTGGGACAGCCCAAATTCTCTGAAAATTAGGAACAGTCCCTGAAAGTTCAGCAGCCATGGCTTAGTTCCGTGATATTGTGAATCTGCAACGTTCTACGGCAAAATGAATGTCATCAGACCAGGAAGCTGAGACACGCAGGGCTGTTTGCTGAGGCCCACACACTGTGCAGAGCTACCGGAGCCATCTTTGTGGGCGTCCTATGGGGACAACACTATAAAAGCAGCTCTACGGTGCGTGGACCTCAGCAAACAGCACCTCAAAGCTTAGCTTCCAGGACTTTCGTGACCTAGGGGAACAGGATATCGGGTTTACCCCAGGAAATTTTCTCCTTCTGTCTTTCTCTTCCGTCAAGATGTTTTCATTTTGATTTCATTCAGTTTAAAATTTTCCATTCAGGAGTGTGGGAAAGTTGGATGATTACTCCTGGGGGGTGCGGGGGTTTATACATGGTCCCAGGTTAGTCATCATTGCAGAAGCCAGCGGCAGTGAAGGGGTTAGCTGGTGAAGCGCCTCGGGCAGCCATTATGCGTCACAGCCCCCTGCTGTCATGGTGATATCCGTCAACAAGTGGAGATTTTTAATGTTTAATTGATGAATGTGGCTGAAAGCGAGACAGGTTACTATTGTCCTGCGCCGTGTAACCCGGGACACATAACAGTACACAGCGCGGGGACTCAGGACTGACTGCTGCAATCTGCCCTGTCTGCTCTCAATAAAGCTTCTTCAATGTGTAATGTCGTGGTCTACTCCTCGACTTTTTGAAGATCTCAGCTTACTAACCGTGAATTGAAACATTCTGGTTTATATAATCAGGGTAAAGATTCGTTCAGATAGAGTGCGGGTGCAGGGTTTGTAACAAGGGAGCTGTCTGCGGTATCTAAGCCTCTCATGGGTGATACGGCCGAGCTGCTGTACCTAAGCCTATTTTCATGATGTCTTTCTGCTGTATCTAAGCTTATAATGCATAAAAAAGCTTTGCTACTGTATCTAAGCCAATTGGGTGTGATACTGTCTGCAGAGCTGATGTATCTAAGCTTATTCTGTGTGACACTGTCTGCTGAGCAATGTATCTAAACATACCATATAAGGTACTGTCAGCTAAGCTGCTGTATCTAATCCAGAGTGATACTGTCTTCTGAGCTGCTGTATCTAAGCCTCTTCTGTGTGATACTGTCTCCTGAGCTTCTGTATCTAATGCCATCATGTGTGATACTGTCTACTAATTTGCATATCTTATCATCTGTGACACTGCCAGCTAAGCTATATATCTAATCCTATCATGTGTGATACTGTCTGCTAAGCTATATATCTAATCCTATCATGTGTGATACTGCCTGCTAAGCTATATATCTAATCCTATCATGTGTGATACTGTCTGCTGAGCTATATATCTAATCCTATCATGTGTGATAATGTCTGCTGAGCTAGATATCTAATCCTATCATGTGTGATACTGTCTGCTGAGCTGTGTATCTAATCCTATCATGTGTGATACTGTCTACTGAGCTGTGTATCTAATCCTATCATGTGTGATACTCTCTGCTGAGCTGTGTATCTAATCCTATCATGTGTGACACTGCCTGCTGATCTGTGTATCTTAGCCTATCATGTGTGATGCTCTCTGCTGAGCTGTGTATCTAATCCTATCATGTGTGATACAGTCTGCTAAGCTGTGTATCTAATCCTATCATGTGTAATACTGTCTACTGAGCTATGTATCTTAGCCTATCATGTGTGATACTGTCTGCTGAGCTATGTATCTCATCCTATCCTGTGTGATACTGTCTGCTGAGCTGTGTATCTAATCCTATCATGTGTGATACTGTCTGCTGAGCTGTATGTTTATATCTGCTATGTATTCTGTTGACTAAATTATTTCTTACCATAAAATGATACCCATCCTCTATGAAGACAGTGATACTGGTATCTAAGCCTCCAGACAATATATACTGGATGTTTCTAGATACAGAGGCTGAAGGACTCCTGGGGCCAATTCCTCCAATATTTAGAATGAAAACACGAAATACACTACTAAAGAAAATATCATGGATTTACACTGGGATGAGTGAGAGTTTATAGTAAAATGTTTCTGCCAAGTAAAATATTTAGCTGATTCTGACAAACCATCAACCA